>CM026197.1:9618614-9803614 GCA_014839995.1 Xenentodon cancila | reverse complement strand
AACATTTTTTTTTCCATAACACAGCCGATAGAAATAAGGGCAGAACAATTCAAAGGTAGTTTTTTTTAATTACTTCCCTTATTTCTGTTTTTAATGAATTAAAAAACATGTTTATTCTTCCCTAGTATGTAATTTCATATTCTGTAAATAAGTATGGTTCCCAGTTTCATTTATTTGTTCTCCTCAACTGCTTATCTCAGATACCAGGCAAAAATGAGAAGAAAGTCAAACTGCTATAAAAATTGCAGAATTGATCACGTACAAGCAAAATTCCTTAATTCGTTCCTCTACTTTAGAAAATATTAGAAAAATATAGTTGAATATCAATGTAAATTGTGCTGATAAATTATAACACCAAAATAAAGCATTTGTGGGTATTTGTGGATAAATATTTAGTAACTAATATTTTATAAGAGCCATTTAATTAAAAAAATGCATGGAGTGCAGTAAGAAAGCTCAGTATTGTCATTTTAAGTGTTGAAGGTTATATATGAATGAGAACAAAGTGTAAATACAGTTAAATTAAAGTGAAAGTAGTAACTGGGACAGTAGTTTCTACACAGTAATTTCGTAAATGCACTTACTTTCCACATTCACCTTTAATGTTCAACTAAAATCAAATTCAATTATCTTGCATGCTACTGTTTTTGAGCAAACATTATTTTTGTTGCTCTCAAATCAAACAAAGTTAAAGAAAAAAAAGAAAAAGAAAGTATGAGTACTTTCCAGCTACACTTTTGTTTAGCTGAAAAGTTTTCTACATTTTTCTGAAAATCTTCTTTATTCACAAGCTACTTTTTTTTTCAACTTTGAACTTCACATCGTCTCACATATAGTGCAGGATTAACTGAGAGATTATTTTGGATGCTCCTCCATGTGTCACACGTACACACAGAAGTATTTATGCTTTTGATTTATTCTTATTTCCCATTTCACCATGTACAGAAATGTATGTAAATTTCATTCTCTTCCACCAATACATTCCCATGTGCTGCTGTTTCAATTTAAAATTTCCCTACGGGGGAAAGATGCATCTAATCCTTTCTTATCTTAACTACTGGGGGGTTGGTTGCTGTAGTAAGCAATACAAATTCATGGTACAGCACACATAGTAGGCCTGCTTTCTTGAGGGAAATCACTAGCACCCTGTGTGCTGTTCCTATTGCTAGTTTGTTCTGTTTTTACATGATTTATTCAACCTTTTTTGTAAAGTAAACCTCTGTTTTAGCTGGTATTCACTTGTTCTGTTTCTATAAGCTTAATTATGTTGCTATGGGTTTAGTTGTAGACTATAACACAATGCAGTACGATCCATGAAGCAGCAGTACATTTTTTTAGGTCTATAGACATTGATCTTCATTATGCAATTTCTTTCACTTTAAAGCTATATTACTGAACTGAAAGAATAAAAAAAAAATGAAGTTGAAAACATTTCATATGCATGTGACATTTTATTACACTTCTATTTGAAAATATCACATTTCTACTTAAAGGTCACACTGTGTCGTTCCATTGGCATAATCACTGACACTTTTATGGTTGTGTAGCAACATCTTACGGGAAATAATATTCTCAGCATAGACTGTAAATATTACTGGACAGACAAGCCAGAATGTCACCCATAGGTCCACGCCAGAGGAGCTGCAGAGCTGCTGGCGAATGGCAATGTCCTGTTTCAGATATTGTTTTGGTGGTGAAAGCAGAAGTGACTGCTGTGATTAGCTGATGCTGGGTTGGCACAGACTGCCATCTGCTTTTCTATGCTTAGTAGCATGACAAAGGCTAATGAGTAAATAATGATGATGACTACCCATTGGCTGAGCCAAATGCCAACCAAACGCTGTGCCCCATATTATAAATAAACTGAACCAGGCTGTAAACATATTTATTTCTGCTGTATAACTGGACATTTTAACAGGGGAATCAGTGGAGATTGACTCGCTTTAAGAGCCAGCCCCCAGTGGTCAGTCAATGAACTACACTTGGTGTCACTTCGGGGTTGGCTTAAACCCAGAAATATTACTGGTTCCTGACTTAGCAATATGGCAAAACAAGAATGAGAATATGTTAATTTTGTTTAATGCACCACATTTAAATTTTTTTATCGCCATTATTTGGATCAAAACGCTGAGCTAATGGTGAAATGATCTCCGAATTATTAAAAAATATCCCTTTTTTAAACGTGTTATCAATTTGGCCGAGGGACGGCGATCAGCGGTAGAAATGTGTTTTTTTTTATTTTTTTTTACTGTGGCCTTGGTTGAGAAGCTGGATGAACCCACCGCACGACGCCAGCACTTGAATGCATCACTTGAAGCCACGCCCACCGGGTCAACGCATATCACTTCACCTTCAGCGTCAACACAGAAGCTACAGACGCCATCGTTCTTGTTGTACAAAAGGTGAGCGCATATGGTCGCAATGCATAGCTTGTTCGGTTTATGTAGCTTTCCTCTTAGTGGCGAAAATGACTCAAACGGACACCAGTCAGCGTTTGCGTCAGATTAAGTGCGTCAAATGTCAGGTGTTAGGGACTACCAGCTAGTCGCGGAAGCTAGTCGAGCCGCCACCAGCCGTTACTGGCTGTTATTTTTTCGACTGGAAGCGAAGTCAAACTCCTTTTTATATCACTACGTACATCTCCAGGGGCTGGTAGATTCGCACCGACAAGGTTGTTAACACAAACCGTAGTTTTGTCTTTCCCACCTGAGCTGCTGCTAACGTTGTTTGGACTTGTGCGGCGGAATTTAATGTGTTCACAGCCGCCGACAAGCAACGGAAAACCGAGCAGGAAGCTGCAACAGAAATCCGGATAACGTTCCCTCTCCGGCCGCGGATCTGACCACAACAAGCTTCCCGGTCGGTGTAGATGGCAAAGCGCGACGCTAAACTTAAACCGGGACTCTTGGCCGGTTTGTGGGGGCGATGGAGGCTCGTTAATGAGCACAAACATGACGTTGGTGACGGAGTTAAACCAAAAACTCAGGGCGTTGCCTAATCCAGGATAAAACTTTAGTTTTCTGCTTTTTGGGCTGTTGTGACACTTTTCTTTAAGTGGTTAGTTCAGTATATATTTTGAATAGGTGTGCAGTGTCTCCACTGGTATCGGTATGTTTTCCTTTTATAGTTATTAAGAAGGTTGGAGTTTGTTTTTCACTTGAATCTTATCACCCAGAGGATAACAGATGAGGTCATTTGGGTCATCATTAGGCAACACCTTTCTTTAGGCAAATATGTTTCAACATTTCCTCTCAATAATGGTTTTCTGTTGATTTTTGTTAATCAGCTGTAATGAAGGAATGGTGCAGATGAAACAAATATGACATGTCTGAACTAGTAATGAACCACGTCAGTGTGCAAACATTTATCATAGTCTTTCTTGCCTTCTGAGGTCTTAAAACTTGTTTTTTTTTCATTTAATGATAATCCAGTTGGGTTTTTCTTGCCATTGTGTTGTGCTTTGTTCAGAGTTCATTGCTGCCCTTTGAATGAAATAGTTTTGCCATTGTTTATTGTATATCACCCAGCCTGACGACCTGCTGGCCGCCCAAACCAAGGAGCAGATCGTGCTGATCCATCTCATGTCGGAAGCTCTCAAGGCACCAAATGGAGTCATTGGTTCTGATGATCTTGTAGCTCTGTGGATTACCTGTAAAATAGGAAAAAACAAAACAAACGTAACCATTTACTGTCATGCTGCTAAATATTAAACAAACTGAGTATTTTGTGTAAAAGAATCTTGCTGATGAAGCCTCTTATCTAACAGTGAGACATGGTAGTGTCATGTTCATGTGACAGAGTTCATAGTCCCAAGATAGGCACTGTAATTTTGATACCTAGTCCAGGAAGCACCATGCTGGCTTGTCTTAGTGTTTACGGACACGCAGTCACATGTGCCCCGTCAACAAATCAAATGTGCTGGCTCACTCCCCCATCAAGCCTTATTATTGAACAGACTGAGGAGCCACAGACAGCTCAGCGGTCTTTGCAGGGAAGTGTAGAGATCCTGTGTGGTTATTGAGTTTGGAGTAATGGAAACGCTTATAAGAGAGCCAACCCCCTGTTTGCATATCTGAGCTTTCACATACACAAGCAGCTTTTTGATAGTGCTTCCTGATGCAACACATCTTTTGAAAAGAGAATTTTTTTTTTTTTTCCATCTTGACTTTATAAGGTTCGAGGAGATCCGTGATGGACTCCAGGTCTCGCAGACTTCCTTTTTGCCTATCGGGTTCAAGGTCCTCCTACTCACCCAGTCCAACAGTGTCCTCATCTTTGGGCTCCAGCAGGGAGACTGTGCTAAGTAATGACCGCTTCCCAAGGGTATCATCATCATCATCATCGTCATCATCATCTTACAAAGCAGACATGGACAGACAGGTAAGCAGATGACACAGCCAACAGAACTGTTTTACAGAAATCATTAAAGGCTTTGAATCAAACACATATTTGTGGTTTTATATACAGTTCACACCATTCTCTGAAAGTTTGCCCAAATGATTTGTTTTCAACAATAACTCTTTGGACCAATTTTTGAGCTTTTAGTGTGTGACATATGCAGTTTCATATAGATTTCTGGTTTGGACTTGGTTTAATTTTTTTTATTTTTTATAGCATTGACGACTTTGAACAGAAAAGGGTTAGTTTTGGGTGAATCAAACAATTCAGACCAACTACAACACTTTCTGTCCCTTTTTTTTTTTTTTTTTTTTTATAGCATTTCTTATGTCCTTCTAGTGTATTCTAGAGAGAGGGACCTTTCAAATTATCTATTTTCTCACGCGTTCCTTTAGGAGCGTGATACAGTAGCTGAATACGCATATCACCGTTGCAACAGCCGACACTGTGGGGTCTTTTTATAGGACAGCCTAGATTCCATGTGTGTATTTCAGTCCTGCCTCTCAATGTCTGTTTCAGAAGATTGTGTTACTATTTGTTAGTGCCCGTTTCATTTCATTTCTCCTTTTTATTTTATTTTATTTTTTTACAATCCCAGTCAGGGTTGTTGGGTGCAACACACTTATTATTATTATTATTATTATTATTATTATTATTATTATAGATTGATTAGCACAGACTCTGTTTATTTACTGCAAATATTAGTATTATTTACTTTTCTTTCTTTTTTTCCTCCTCCCACAGCTTGAATAACATTATTACTTACCAGAAATCCATCCAGGAATGATAATGAGTAAATAGTGGATGTGTAGCGTAAAATAGAAACAAAAACACAGTGAACTGGACCAACCTGCTCACTGCATTTGTTTTTTATTTTCTAAAACATTTAAAAAAAAAACGTATTAAAAAGGTTTTATATTCTCACAGATCAGTTTACAATTTATTTATTTATTTATTTATTTTTTTCTTGGAAAACAGTTTGCAGGAATATCTGTTACATGCACGTGTCATGCTTGTGGAGCATAGGTATGAAACCACTCTGAAACGGACAGGAGCAATGACTGACTGATGGGTGATTTCCTTCTTTTGAAGAGTTCGCGTTTTCTGAGCTCGTCAAGAGACTACAGCTCTTCTGACTCTCGCAACCCCAGCTGGAAGCTGCCGTCTTTGGCGTCCTCCAGCAGATCTTACGGGCGCCCGTGGGCCGAATCGTCTCTCAGCACCAGGAGCAAACTGGTACTGAAGCTGTTCTCTCATTTTGGCTCACAGCAGGCAGTGATGTATTTACTAAATAGTTTATGGCAGAGGTGTAAGGACTGTTGCTGAGCAGAGGTCAATTCAAGATGAATGAACTGTCTGCATTCATTGTTTCAGACGGATTCTGATGGCAGATTGGGGATCTGCTCAGGGATTTGGAATGCCAGTGATGACGCTGATTCTAAAAGGGCCAAACTTTCATACACCAACAGAGGACTGTACTCGAGAACAGCTGGCACATCGGTTACAGGGTCCACCTATTACAATAACGGCCTCAGCAGCGGCAGAGGTATGCAGTAATCACTCCTCAAGGGCACAAGAAACAAAACACAAAGAAGATCACAGGATAGGTAACATTTTCTAAATTGCACACCATTTGTCTGATAGTGAAAGGACATGAGAAGTTCTGGCTGTAAGCGGGGTTCTCAGATCTTACTAGCACAGTCATGGAGCTGAAATGGTCATTTCTTATTTTAATTGTCAGACCAGCTTATTATCAAGAACGTATGATTGTGTGTTTTATTATGCAGCTCTGTTGTATTTCTTCAGTAAATCATCAGTTGTGTGTGTGGGTGTGTTCTTTATCTTAACAGGAACGGGTGAAACAAAAAGTAATTTGCTTGACTCATCATGGAGCTCGTGCCGTTTACTGTCGCGACCATCGTCTTCCTCTTCAAAGCCGCTGCTGTCGAGGAGAGAGGAAGAGACGAAGAACGAGCCTCGTCTGTCAAGTTTAGGAGAAAGAAGGGTCCGGACTCCTGGAGTGGTTTCATCATCGTGTAGGCATATTTTTTACACACAGACACACACACACACACTTTCTTGGTGTGTAATTTTAAATCAGTTTTGTTTCTTTCTTCCCTCCTTTTCAGATCAGACAGACAGAGTAATGTCCACATATGCACAAGGAGCCCGCCCTAAGGAAACGAGCTACACTCCCTCCTCTTTCTCCTCCTCCATGACGAGAGCAAGCTCACTGAATCGCCACATATCATCTTCCACTTCTCAGCGGACCTCTCCTGTGGCGCAGGATTTCAGCAGCAGAAAAACAACCCCTTCAAATGCCTCGTCCTCCTTCCACTCATCTCATCAACAGGCAGGACATCTGCAATCCTCTGATATTTCCACTTCCCACTCCTCCCACACCCCCTGGTACTCCTCTTTCCATACCAGATCAGAAACCGCGCCGGTCCCCGACAGCGGCGAGCCAGAGGGCCGTACCTCTACGCGGCGCCTTTTGTCCCGGCTCTTTTCAAGAAGATCCAGCCAAGATTCTTCCAGTGGATCTTCCAGCATTCGCTCCACCGATGATGACAGTCCGTCAACTAGCGGGGAGTCGGTGGACAGTGACGAAGGAACCAGGATATCTAATGTGGACCTTGACCTTCAAGGGTCAGAGACGACGTTGGGTAGCCTCCGGAATCATCGAGCATACCTCTCTCCTATCCAGGAAAACAGGGACAGGTATAGCAGTGGCCCGTCTCGGCCCAGATTGGGTTTGTGGAGAGATCCTGCCAGCAGTAATGGGAGCAGCAGCGGAGGAGGAGGCGGCTCTTCTGGGATCTCTTCCTCCTTCCGTGGCCGCTGCCCTCCTCTCCTCTCTCGCCTCAGAAGACATGCCAGAGAAGGGAGTGCACATTCAAGCTCGGAAGAAGGCTGCAGCGATCCACACCCCTTATTGAGAAGGTGGGATGACCTTGAGCATAACGCATCAAAGGATGATGATTATGAAGATGAGGAGGATGATGATGAAGAGGAGGGAGCAGTTGGCGCTGAGGATTTGGATACCGATCGTGGTTGCAGGGTAGAGGATGAAAGATTACCGGAACTCGAAGATGCCTCAATCACGTACTCGCTGCGTCGCAGAGTCGGGTTATTTGAAAATATTTCAGGTTCTGCGGGTCCGTTGGGAGGCGTTGAGAGCCAGCTGGAAGGCCCAAAGAAGACCATTTCCAATAGGGATCAGGAAAAGCTGCGCAAGATCAAGGAGAGGTAAAGCGATCTCATTTCCCACTATTATAAATAAAATTAAAGTTGGGATGAAGTTGCCTCAACTGTTCTTTAAGACAAAAATATATAAGTCATTAGCTGGTCTTTGAAACAGCAAATTTACAAATAGACACTGTATTATGAATTCATAAATGCCCCTGCTTCCCGCTGCAGACTGCTGCTGGAGGATTCTGATGAGGAAGAGGGAGACCTGTGCCGAATTTGCCAGATGGGGGAGGAGTCTTCGTCCAATCCCCTGATTCAGCCGTGCCGCTGCACAGGCAGTCTGCAGTATGTCCACCAGGAATGCATCAAGAGATGGCTTCGCTCCAAAATTGGCTCGGGTAAGTCTGATATGGTGAAGGCTTTCATCAACACTGTCTAAGACTGAAGATTACACTGCTTTTCTTTTGTCATCATCTTATCCTTCAGGCACAAACCTTGAGGCCATCACAACATGTGAGCTCTGCAAGGAGAAGTTGCGCTTGAACATTGACAACTTTGACATTCAGGAGTTGTACAAGGCACATGTGCAAGTGAGTGAATTCACCTCCCTGAGAGAAAATGATTTTCAAATTTAGAGTGTCTCATACATGCCTAGTGTTGGTTTATAATAAGAATATATAATACACATTAGAGCTAGAAATGAAAGTGTGAATCTAGTGGTGATAAGAGAACTAGTTGAGACGGCGGTGGGAATCCGATCTAATGATCATGGTTGTCCTGTGATTGGATCCCCCACATCCGAGCTGTCGCGGTACAATCTGTCAGTAACGTACCAGTGGAGACGTAACGCTTTTGAGAGCAGGATTAGGTTCTCCATTTCCTATTGTACAATTTTTATATTCCCCAAAAGTGTAGTATAATGAAATATGCATTAAAGGAAGAAGGGGAAAAAACATATTTTTTCTTTTGTCAACATGCAATAAAAACAAGAGGTCAAATGTTTCTGAAAGGTGCTTTTCTTACTCTACAGTCTGAATATGACGAGTTCATCAGCAGTGGCCTCTATCTGGTGGTGCTGCTGCATTTCTGTGAGCAGAGGTTCTCAGATGTCCTTGGAGCTGTCGATGCAGCCGGGGTGAGCACGCACACACGTGCACAGACGCACTTACCTGCAGGACTAAACTGGTCGTTTTCTGCACTCGGGCTTGAGGAGCCGCTTGGTTTATTGTGAGGTTACACATTAGTGTACAGTAGACTTAGTTATCGGGCATGTTTGCCAAAACAACGTGCAGTTTACAATGTTTAAGTGTTGAAATTGTGTCAGATGTGTAAGTCGTGGAAAAAAGCTCCATTCTCCTTTTCCCACCAGTTATTCAACCTGGTGAGAACTCTTCATGAACACATGGACAATCTTGAAAGTATGTTGTCCCCCTCTCCTTTCTTGGCACCTGTTGCACGAACACGTTCATCTGTAACTGTTAAAGCTGTGGTGCAGCCCGGTGAACGTTACACGACTTTTAATACTTTCTATGTTTGCATGACATGACTTTAATATCGTTGCATTGCAGTTCCCCGTGGGGAAAGCGACGAGGAGGTTCAGGACAACAGACCGTCCGTTGACTTTTCTGACCTGGATGATGATCTTGAAGAGGAGTATTAATGGTGGTGGGGTAACAAAAAAAAAAAAAAAAACCATTGGCTCATGATCTGCCATTTGGTGGCTCACCCAGCTTTTGCACATGCTTCGACAGTGTGACGTTACTTGCAACGGCAGTGAGAGATGCCAAATGCACAGGAGTTGTTCCACCTTTGCTGCAGGTGGGTTTCATAGATATGCAAACTTGGAATTGACTGATGTATGTGTTGTTGATGACCACATGATTTCTGTTTTACTGATGGTGCACTTTACTCAACCATAAATTAAAAATGCAAGTCTTTATTGGTTTTACCACAAGTGCTTTTAATGGTAAATGGAAGGGACAACAATGACGAGCGATTTGGACCTGAATTGTGATGGAAAGAGCACAGAATATTAAAGTGGTGGTCATTCCTCTCATCTGTTTGTTTTTTTTTTTTTTTCTGAATTTTTCAAGTGGAAAAAAAATCTTACTTATCCCGTTGATCCTCATGTTTCAAAAATGCTTGTAGAAACTGGTTTCATGCTTTTAAGTTTGGAAATAAAGATGGACTTACTGAAAACTGGCTCCAAGTCTCCCTGTTTATATACACTAAAAGAAGTGATGGGTGCTGAAGAGTGTTTTTTTTTTTTTTCTTGAAATGTAAAACAACCGATTAGTTAATGAGGCTGTGTCAAATTTGAGGGGATATTGCAGAGATCACTGCTGTCTTTAACTTAAAAAAGACATTGTCCTTTTTTTGTTCTCAAACATCACAGGCTTTGATCAAAATGCCACAGCGATGTATGTTTTAACACCTCTGATGGCAGTTTCGTGACAAGTCGCTGAACTCTACTTCACCCAGCTTTTCTGCAGGCTGTGAATAATTTGTTGCACCTATTGTGCTTCCAAAAAAAAAAAAAAGCAGCACAATGAAGTTAAGAAGTGGAGATAATTGGTTCTGTAAAGTCCCAGGTCAAGACTGCACACTGGAGCAGGAACGCTGGGGAATCACTGCCGGCGGTTTTGCAGTAAAAACTTGACCAAAGGTGTTTTTGGCAATTCAGTCGTGGTTGTTTTCAGTGGTGGCTTTTAGAAACTCCCGTATAAGTCAGCGCATAAAAGTCTTCTGCTGCGATTGGTTCAGCACGTTCTGTACCAGTGGTTATGGACACGAGGGGGAGGAGCACCAGGCCCATTTCATGAGAAAGCTCTTTCACAACATGGAGTTGGCTGGCCAGGCCCTTTAAACAGTGATAAATTAAAATATACATATAAAACTATGCACAGTCCCAGTGAAGAGGTTTTTAAAGAAAGGCAATTTTATTGAATGGTTAGCACACCTGATTTAAGCTTACAAACCTGTGTAGGAGTGATGGCAAAAATAAAATTAAAGCGGTTTGCAACTTCATGAGTTTGTTAACCAGTTTAAGCAGGTTCTCAAGGAGATCCCGAGCTTTTTACATTCAAACGACTCAGAGCATCTTTGGTTCAATCTTAGTTATAAAACAACTCATATTTACAAAAGCATTTACAGCAAACAGTGCAATCTGGACACCTGTGAAAACTCTCCAGCCGGGCGGCGCAAGCCCTCTACCACGACCTCTCCGGGTACCCAACTCTCCGGCCGTAGGAACTGAATCCCCTCAATCAAACTAAAGTGCGATCTTCATCAGTAGTTAAGTGCATAGATATGTCAGACTTGCATGAATAAATTACGCAGACGGTGTCTGATTCTTGAGGTTCAGATGGTCTCCGACACTTAAAGCTTGGACTCGGTTGGACTAAATTTCCATGTCTTTCTTTCATTGTCACCTACTGACAAAATTACTGTAAGGCATCGTTAAAAATACAGAAAACGTAAATGCACTTCAGAATAAAAACCCATCCACTGATGATGTTGGAAGGCACCATCTGAGACGGAGAGGACTGGCTACAAAAAGGCAAAGTCCAACGGAAATTACAGGTGTATCACCCTCAACCAAAGTGTAATCTCAGTTTTATTGTGCTTTGAAAAGTTTTTTTTAATGATCACCTGGAATTCAGTCCAATAAAGTGGAGCTTAAGAGTCACAGTCAGAGTCTAATAAAGAAGCCCAAGCACTAAAGGGCTTCATAAAGCCTCCAATAACGTGTAGACTTATTAGGCGTCTGGCTGTGTTGTGCATATTTGAAGGGTTGAGGGTTTATATCCAACTACTCGGATATAAAAACACCTGAAGTGAAGGACAGCAGGTGCGCTTGTATTTTCAGGTGCTTGTTATGTTCAGTGTCTTTTGCCACATCCTTCAGCAGACTAGTTTGATCAACTGTACATAAAATAAAATAGAAACAACAACATATCAGCACAGTTTGATTCTGATAGTTCAAAGTAACTCATGTGTCAGTGCAATCAGACTCTTTAAGACTTTTTTTTTTTTTCCTCGGGGGGTTCGTCTAAGACAGATTTTGTCAGGTTGCGCATCTCTGTAAATCAACTCAGAACTTCACTTTTGTCATTGATGAACATTTGGCAGAATAAGCTCAAGCATTAGCGTTCGATCCTCTTACTAAAAAAACAAAACAAAACAAGGTCTAAAGTAACCCGAATTAAGAACATTTGGCAGCTATTCACAACTTTCAAAACAATATTTACAGTTTCACACCTAATTATAGATTTTTTTTCTGGCTTGAGCAGGATAATAAATAACCCAAGAAAAGACGGGAGGGGGGGGTCTGCATCTGTTTAAATTGAGGAGTAAAATGCAGGTGAGCAAGCTCAGTCGGCGTCTATCATACTGGTGGCGTCCAAGTCGTCGAGGGTCCTCTCGTAGCGGACGGTGGAGGAGAAGTAGGACTTTTTCTTTTTGTAGACGGTGAAGACAATGGCCAGGAGCAGAGCCATGCAGACCACGATGAAGAGACCCAGCGCCACAGGATTCCCTGAAGACTCTTGAGGGCCAAGAGAGAAGTTTGTTTTTAGAGGTTTTTCTTTTCCTGCGCTAAGAGTAAATGATTTGAAGAATATTTGGGTGAAACTATGCAAAAAAACTCTAATTCATTTAGTCATATGAAGGGAGAACTGTGGTAACGAGATGAACCGAGTGTTGCATGGCACACAGTGTCGCAGGTCTGCGTCTTTCTAAAAGGATCCCAGTTTGACCTTCGTGGACTCTAACAAACATATAGACACATCTATTTGAAATAGTCTAGAAGCCACACCCACTTGATTCAGTTTTGCAGACGACACGACTGCTGGTGGACTTGCAGTTGACCAGTTTCCAGAATCCACCATTTCCTGCCATCATGACGAAACAGTAAAGGTCCGACGTCGTCCCAGAAACCTCTTTAGAGGGAGGTTCGCCAGATTTCCAGTTAACATATTCGAGAGGAAGGCCGTCCTGCCAGGAAATGGGCTTACCTGAGAGGGCAGAGAAGGAAAGACTACCTCAACACAGACCGGATGACTCAAATTCATTCATCTTTTTCTGTCTCTTCCTTTTACTCTTTTTAAGTTTAAACAACTTAAAAGAAGTTTCAAATGAAGTTTTTGTCTTTGACATACCTGACTTATATGGTCAGCTATAGTAAAAGGAGGAACTTGAAAAGTATTTTACCCTCTACTTTGTACTGAAACTATAGTTTTTACCTTGAGAGTCAAGTTTCATGTCAAGCCACAGACGACTGGTGATGAGAGGGTTGTCGGTGACGTACTTCACCACAAAGTCATTCTCCTCTTTGGTTTTGACGGTCAGCAGCTGAGCATCTGTCAGAGAGAAAAACAAAGATTCAGGAGACAGAGTGAGATGGAAACGCTTGATCTGCTGCAGCGGAGGGAAAAGAAAACTGCAGATCAATCAGATGCATCTGAACCTGTACAAATGTCTGAAAACAGCCTGCTAAAACCCAAAGGCTCACCTAATTTCTGGCAAATGGCCCTGGCCTGCTCCATGTTGTAGACGCTGTAGTTGTAGAAGCTCATGTCAAACGCGTAGCAGTGATCCTGATGCTGGACCCACTTGGCCGCTCCGCCGCTCTGAGGGCATTCATTGGACTCTACGGTTTGAGTTGCTTTGGCTCCTTCATAACACAAGAACACGAAGAGCAGTCAAGTGAAGGAACAGGCAGATGTTCTCCTGTTACACACTGCTACAGCTTTGCAACGATGTGTCACATCATATGTCTTTGCAATCTGAACTGTCCGGTTTTCTATAGAAAGCAGGTTGTTGTCTCACTTTGGTAAGCGTTGGTGATGTTGGTGGTGTAGCAGATGGCGCCTTCTTTCACAGCAGTGCAGTTGGTTCTCACCCAGGCTCCAGAGGAGTTTACGAAAACGCAGCTGGGCTCCAGCGGCTCCGAGCTGGAGCTCACTCGTGGGTCAGAGATGTTGGGAGTGTAGTTAAATTTTGTTCCGTCAGACCATTCAGGCGCCGAGTCGCTGGACTGCACGGAGAGAGACGCTGTTAACGTGTTGTCGTGAAATGAGACAGGTCTGGGGCGTTTTCAGTTTTCCTCTGCAGCTATGTTTATTTCTAAATTACTTAGAAGTTGGTTGCACACAAATCTTACATGGTTCGACAGGCCAATCCAGAGCGGGAAGCCATCGGTTTTGGTGATAAGCCTGACGTGTGCATTGTGCTGGAGGTCGTGGACACTGGCCAAGTGACCATGAAGTTTACTGCACTCTTCTAGGGCCTGGTACCAGGTCAGCTTTCTTTTCACAAACTTATACGTTAAGTTGCCGTACTGCTGAAGATCCGCGGTTGTACGGTTGTACTCCCTTTTAGATTCTTTGAGAGAAAGATTTAAAAGGCATAACATCATTTCAGCATCAAATTTAAACTGAGATGATAAAAAAAAGAAGAAAGATGGACAGAATCTTCTGATTCACGATGTGAAGTGGGGCATACTCACCATACTCCAGCTTGCAGGTCACGATCGTCCTTTGTCTGAACTGTGAGTAAATGTTTTTGTCCGTGACAAGTATCCAGTTGCCATCAGTGGTGAGGCCGGCCATGAAGGGCCCACTGATATCCGGTCTGCCTCTGGGCCATTTGGAATACTGGACAGTTGTTCCATCGTACCACTTTGTTAGGTTATCTGAAGCAAAATGAAAACCGACATAAATGCACATTCATCCACTCAATAACGCTCCTAAACAAGCACCAGTAGGTCATTCCTCTGGCTGCTAATAAAACAAAACTTCTCCGATGTATCAGCAGAGTGGAAAAAAAATATATAACTGACAAGTGTCATTTGAGGAGTCTTCCTTGAAAGAGTGAACAATCAAACTATAAAAAAAAAAAACAGCAGCAGTTCCTTCTCCTTTACTCTTACTCCCCTTCGTTTCTGTCCACATAGAAAACCCAAGTAGACGAGTCTTGAAGACGCTCCAGCAGCCATGCCTCAGTGAAGCACAATACCGTCCTGATATCCCTCCTGATATCCCTGATACCCGTCCCCGTCAGGACTCCGAGCTCATCCACCCTTCCCTATTATTATGGTTACCCTTCATAAAAGTCCCAGAAGGTTCCAGTAGAAATTATTTAAGCAGGAAAGAACTTAAACCAGCCAGTAATACAAGTAAAAATAAAATCCTAATAAACTGGAAAGGAAAAATATTCTGACCAAAGTATTTTGCACTTGGAGTCAAAATACAACACCCACCGTTTTCATCTTTGAACAGACCCAGCCAAACGAACTGCACCAAAGACTCAAAGGGTACCAGCTGACTCCTGATGAACTCGTTCTCCTCCTCGTCTCTGATGGTCAGGATGTCTGCATCTGGATCTGAAGCATGAGTACGCGATCATGAGCAGCTGTAACAACGCGGGTTTGTTGCAGAAGATTTCTGGAGCAGAGCTCTACGTGAAAACGCGTGTCAGATGTCTCTTACGGAGTCTTTTGCAGGTGACCTCGACCTGGCCGCTGTTAAACGCATCCCACCTGGATGCCGCCAGCTGTAAGGTGTAGCAGTTGTTCCTCCAGGGGATCCAGTTCGGTCCTTTAATATTATGAGGGCACTTAACAGCAACATCCTCTTGTGTGGTGATGATCTCCCCTGCAATGCATTTGTTTACATTCATTCCCAGTTTGAAAAAGAAAAAAGAAAAAGACAGCACCAATAATGATGCTGAAGACACCGTGAGCAACTCTTAGACGTAGGACAGTTATAGAGGAGATGAACTCTGTAAAATGTTCCGCTCACAGGGCAGCAGAACCACAATACCACCTAAAAGTACCTTTAATTAAAATATAAAGGTCTTTACATCCAACAAAAACTGAAACTTGCTGACTTGTTTTTTTTTTTTTTTTTTAATGTAAAAACACAGATGTTTTAACATTTGTCCTTTTATCAATGTGGACATAAAACAGAGGCGGTTTACTGCAGGAAATCATAAACAGGTTTGTCACAGGCGTTGAGCAGATGGTTGAACCTCATTACAAATCTGCTAAACAGCCCATGAAGGGGCGGATGTTGTTCCGATAAGTGTCCAAGTCCCATATCCGTAAAGCCACTGGACACAGAGGAACGTTGATCTTTATTGAGAAGCAACTTCCAGAGGATGTGAAACCTCTAAAACTTTCACATCAAAGAATCACAGAACAAATATATTCAAATATGTATAAGATATATAGTATTCAAGGACAACAACAAAAAGGAACTAATAATTGTTAAATTGCTGTGTGAAAAAGATAAAAAGGTTAAATAAATCATACCAGGTTGTGCTGGGTATATTTTTTTCCAACTTTTTTATCAACTCTTAACCTGTAACTCAACATCCACCACATTTCACTGGAGCTTTAGTTTGAGACTTGGACCAAAAAGGGAAGTAAAGGAGTTTCAAAATTTCCTCCTTTAACAGATATAACGGTCAGTTACCACATAAACCTCAACACCAAGGTTTTATGTTTTTGTTTTTTTTGTTTTTTTTTTTTCCATTATGTTGGGTTTTTTTCCCCCTTGTGCATCCCTTTTTCTCTAAAATGTACATTTTGGCTTTGAGACAATATATGGACACAAAACAAAACAAGAAAACCAAATCAACATCAGTCCTACTCACTGTGTGGTGTGTGGCAGATGGCTCCTGCCAGCGGCGTCTCGCAATCGGTGGCTTTCCAGAAGCCGTCGGTGTCCAGGTAGACGCAGGAGCCGCTGGCGGGCTCAGTAGACCAGCGACTGAACACCGTGTGGCTGTGGTCAGTCCAGCGGTAGTGGAGTCCATCCTGAACGAGAGACGTAATAAAAAAATAAAAAAAAAATCTTACAAAACAGGAGAAAAGGTGAACTAAAATGACATTTTTTTTGTTTTTTTCCCTTGGCTTTACTTACATCTTCACTAAAAAGGCCGATCCACATGGGCGTCTGTGCACGGCTCACGCGAACCGTGAGGGTGGACTGTATGAAGGTATCTGGCACACTTGCCAGATTCATGTCCTTACCCATGCACTGCTGCACGGCCTCAAACCAGGAGAGATTTTGGGCAATCAGCAAGAACGTATGGTTGTTCACAGTGAAAGGTTCTGTGGAGACATTGAGCTTCTCCACTTTATCTAAAAAGGAGAATGATAAATTATTAAAAAAAAAAAAAAAAAAAGGAAAACAAACATCCTGCCATTAGGAAACGGTAAGAAAAGGAGGATGACAGTTTTTTTTTAATGTTTTTCCTGTTTTTTTTTTTTAATCATTTTTAATAGTCCATATTTGTTTTTTATTTGTCTTTAATTGTTGTAAAGCACGTTGGTCAATTTTTAGATCTTTAAATGTGCTATACAAATAAATATTGATTGATTTTTTGACTGACATGCATGAAAGTTCCCTTCCCGTTTTGGAACGTGAATGTGGCTGTTAGGCAGTCTGAACTGAAGTCGTAAAGTAAGGAATCACCTGCATAGTGGTGGCAAATGCCCACATTTCTGTAGTTGGCGCAAGACGAATAGTCCCAAGTCCCCAGCATGTCAGAGCTGGGATTGTTGAGCAGGTATGCACACATGTCCAAGCTGTCTTGATCCCATTTCTACAGAAAAAAAAAGATAGAAAGAAAAGTTGAAAATTCAAATGCAACCTTCATGTGGCAGTTTGACGCATGTTTTTTTGTTTTTATTGAGGCTACAACTGTGCTTCTCTGACGTTAAAGACAGTAAATGTAAAAACGTGTGGCCTTGTCTACTTCCCCATTTATGCAAATATGAAATAACAGTTGGAGGAACTTGCATTGATTTTTATGGCCTTGTGCATGCCCAGCAGCAGGGGGTTAAAGTTGATGTAGTTCACCGGGGACTTGTCCATCCACAGAGGTTCACTTTGCTGGATCTTCAGACCAATCCATATGTTTTGCATGTTACTCAAAGCTGGCAAGAGGGTGATGATGAAGTCTACAAAAGAGAAACATGCACAATCAAACATGGATACTTTAAGCCAGGTGGATAAAGCTGAGAGACATGTCACAATGCCATCACTAATTCCATGTTTCTGTCCACACTTTAATGTTGGCCTGCCCCCTTTCTTAATGACATCGTCCTGCTGTGCCCCCTTTTTTTCTGCTATGGTTTATATTAGTGCCATAAACGGTTTCTCTAAAAGGCATGTAACATGTATTACTTTGACCGCAACATTCATTGGCTTAGTTGTAAAAAGTCATACTTGTACAAATACTGCTGTGTCACCTTGGACACATTTAATACCCATGCAAAAAAGAGCAGAAGCAATCAGAGGGCAAAGTATTATTAAAGGCAAAATGTTAATCGCAATTAGTTGTATAATGTTAAACCATAGATTAATCAACATACATAAATGATTGTGCAAGAATAAATTAATAAAAAACCTCCCCGTTGTGACATATTTTCAAATGCATGAACACACTTGTTTTGTTTGTCAATTTAAATAACATATATTAAAAAAGCGGTCCTGACCTTGTTCCACCTGATCTGATATGGTGACCAGGGTTCCCTTCACAGATTGGCACAAATCGTTGGCCGCTGTGAATGAAACCGATTTCACCGACTCCTTGTTCATCAGCATGTAGCACTGCAAAATAAAACCAATGTTAGGCCCACTTCAGCAACTGTTTATTGTTTATTTACAGAACCCCCTTGCAGGGTTCTTTTGCGGGTTTTATGGATTTTTTTGTCACACGTTTCAAATTATTAAACAAATTTTAATATCAGATGCAGAAAACGTGAGTAAAGGAGGGTATTTCTTCCTCTTTTTCTGAAATCCTGGTAGTTTTACGCTACTTCTACATGTAACCGCTCGCACCCTCAGGCGATGATAACATTTTATATTTCATTTAAAACAATTGATCACATTTCCTCTGCCAGTAACGCTGTCTGATACAATCGAACAGACTCTCAAAGATTAGAAGATTTGAAGTCAATCTGTTCTCTCTCAGGTGCTCAGTGTTCAAAAACGACTTTCAAACCTTATTTCTGAAGGACAGCGATCCCTTTCCACAGGGCTGTCCTCCAGGTTGAGACTCCATGGGATTTTTCTCCACTGATGTGATGTTGTGTTTTTCGCAAACGAAGGAATATTTCTGTTGGCAACTGTCAGCCCAATCTGCAAGATAAAATATGGCAGTAATTGACTGTGTTATTCATGATAACTAAACCACGTCGGTCATGAAAAATCTATGAAAACTCTCTGAAAGGACGAGAGGTAGTTCTTGGTCATTGGGCCTGTTTTGTTATACTCTAGAGACATTTCCTTAAAGTAAGTGGAAATAAGACTTTCAAATACATAAGTTCCAGTGAATCATTACAAGTTACTCTGTTATATCTTTTTATGTCTTTAAAAACAATTAGTCACAAACATCTTTCAAAAGAAAAAGAAACATCATGCCATCTCAACACACTTGAATTACACTTCAGTTAAAAAAAATGCATTTGTTTGTCAGGTCTAAATCTACACTTATTGATGTTCTTTCTTTTAAAAACTCTGTCCCTTAGAGGTGGCTGTAGAGAAGAGCAATTGTTTTATTATTTACATGTTTTATTTTCACTTTACCAGAATTTATTTTATATACTTTTGTGTTAAAGTTTCAGGAAAAAAGGGGAAAAGTGGAAAGCCTTAAAGAAAACATTTACAATAATAGTTTTCTATTCTTTTCACGAGACGCAATGAACGGGAACAAAAGTGACATCGTGCTACATTATATTCCTGCTGTGTTTAACTCCCTGGCCAGTCAAACCTTTTATTTTAGCAAAAGATTCTGCACCGTGAAATGGGTCTGGTACCCTCCCGTTTACAGCCATTTCCATTGGTACAGAATGTACCAAACCAGTGAGGTTGGGGCGGGCTTCATGAGACGGCTCTTACAGGATCGACCCAGCCTCAAAACAACTTAAAGACTCACTAAATATCCTCCAGTATTCTCACCCATTAGATTCTTTGTGTAGTTACCTGGAAAGAGACTTTCAGAAGTGATGAAGGTGCACTGACCCAAGAAAAATGAACGGTAACGGTACCTCCAGAAATGCCTGGAACAAACATGAAATCAGTTGACCTCAACATGACGGCATTAGTGACTGAACTTTACGCCTACAACAGTAAATGTTTGTGACCGTGTCGGCTTACGTCACAGGGATCATCCCCTCAGGTCTCATATTGATCCACCAGTTTTGCGTGGAAGAACTTGACAACTGTTCAAAACATTTTTAGGACCACATGATTATTATCAGTAACTTAATAAATTAAACAAATTGATTTCTTAAATAATATGATTAATTAAATGGTGATGTATATTTTACACCACAATTTAAACATAATTTAATCAATCAATCAATCAATCAATCAATCAATCAATCAATCAATCAATCCTCATTAAAACCAGTATAATGTGAGCCTGCTTTCTGGTCCTCTCAACCCACCGGTGGCTGAGCTGTGAAGAAGCTGAAGGTGTGAAATTTGTTTTTCTTTTGGGAAGACCGGAAAGCAGGGCAGCAACTTGAGATAAAAGCATGCATCAGCATCTCGGTGTTGGCCCGCAAGAGAAACAAGCGGACTTTGGCTATATATTTTTAAGATAAAAATCTGTTTTAACCACATGCTTAACATGTGGAATAAAACTAAGCTCAGAGTCACAAATGTTTCTCTGTCTTAGCCTTGGGACCAATAACTAAAACTTCTAAAACTACAGTTTTGTCCTGGTTGCAAGGGGTTTTCTGCCATCCATGATTCAATATCTGTCAAAAAGGTTTAATATGAAGTGAAGTACAGCTGTGTATCATCAGCATAGCTGTGAAAATGAATGTGATGTCTCCTAATGACATCCCAAAGTGGAAGCATATATAAATTAAAAAGAATTAGGTCTAGAATTAAGCCTTGGGGGACACCGCATTTGATTTTATGGATTCTTGAGGAGCATGTATCCATACTTATTAGAAACCTTCAGTGAGGTGAAATGGTTAAGAACAGTTCCAGAGAGGGCAACCAGGTGTCTATTTATGAGGATCTACTGTATCAAAAAATATATAAAATAAAAAAATAAAATCAAGTTTCTCTAAAATTCTGCTTGAAAATGGCAGGTTTGATAATTGTCTATAGTTTTTAAAAACATCAGAATTCAGATTGCTTTTCTTAACGGCAGTTTTGAAGACAGAAGGAAAAAAAATCCATCTGAAGAGAGCAATTCACAATATTTAAAAGCTCTTAAAAGCAGAGTGGAAACTGGATCTAAAATGCAGGTAGTGGGATTTACTTGGAAGATCTTAGCATTTCCTCAGGTAAAAGCAAACCTTTAGTTTCACTAAAAACTGTAAGTAAAATGTTGGCTCTAATAGAGTCAATTTGTGTGTGTGTGTGTGTGTGTGTGTGTGTGTGTGTGTGTGTGTGTGTGTGTGTGTGTGTGTGTGTGTGTGTGTGTTTGTGTTTTAAAGGACATTCTGCTTAGTTTTAGTCATCTTAAGACGAACTGAAGTATGATGAACATCCAATTGGTCACTGGGATATTTTGGATAAAGGAGTCACTTACCAGTTCCAGCTGTTGCTGGATCTTTCCAAAAGCTTCGGAACTCATTGGAGCTGCCAGTTTACTTTCACTCGCTTGGCAATAGAGCTTTGCCTCCTCAAAATTTACCTTTGGCTCCTTTACAAACCAAAATTCTGTTCCATCTAAAAAGACAGATGAATTATGGTGCCCATCTGAAAAGCCAGACAGACATATTTTAAATTGCGCCGCATGGGTGGATGCTAAGACAGATCCACATTACAAACTCAAACAAGACTTAGGTTTTAAAATGATGTGGTCATTACCAGGATTGTACCATTCTGGGTTTTTGGGTGTTTTTCCTGTTGATGCAGCAACAAACAACGAGTTAGAAGCAGAATGCCACCAAAAACACACTTTTTGGACAATTTTCATGCTGCCTTTGCTGAAAAAAATGCTTCATAACTGTCTCAAAACTATTTCTGCATCATTCCTGCTAAAGTATGATAAATGAGACCCTTTAAAGCAAATCTTTTTCAAGTTGAATTAGACCCCCCATCCGTACGTGATTACAGGAGCACTCTTACCACGCGGTATTTGGCAGACCCACTCTAGCTGAGCGTCGCAGTGAAACGGCTTGGCATGGAAAGGTGTGGCAGGAAAGTCATGAAACAGAATCACCAACAAGGATGGCAAGGTACTCCTTGTTGTCTAATGGGGACACAGATTGTGTGCTAAATATTTTTCAGGGAAGCAAACAGTTTCATAATTGTAACAATGCATCTTGTTACTCCTGTAAAACTGAGATAGAGAGAAGAAAAAAAGATATGATTCTGAGTCTGGTGACACAGTCACTGAGGTCAGAGTCTGAGAGACGAGATAAAAGTGTATCTTTAAAAATACAAAAAAGAGGGAACAAAGGATAACGTGATTATGGCCAAACTGATCTCGTCTCTTACATTTTTCTTTCAAAACGGTGAGAAATGAGATCACAGACTTTACAGGCTGGGAGTAAGTCTGAAATTAGCTCATTATCAAACTACACTAAATCACTTTTTAAAAAAATACTTCACCCAATAGTAAGAGGAAATCGTGGATAAAGGTAGGAGAAAAGATTTAACAGTTTAAATCCATGCAGCTCACCTTGAATGCAGCGCAGTCCCGATTATACACATCATCCTCTTGGAAATTGTAGTGTAAAACATCCATAGATACCTGTCGCAATACCATAAAATAAACTCACTGGTCATAAATAAAATACTTTGTTATTTTTAACCTTAATGCACAAACTTGCTCCGAGTGATTTGGCCATCTCGGTCATAAGTTTTTATAACCTGAAAATACTTTTTAGATTATGAAAATAAATGGAGGGTTTTTTTTTCCCAGGATAATATTTCCTGCATTCACGGAGGACAATGGACACAGTGATTTAGTCAGGAAAATGCTTATTATTATTTATAGCCTTCAAAGTTAAAGTCTTCAATCCAACTAAACATCTTTGGAAACATGTTGGATTACATTTTACAAAGCATTTCTACAATCTTTGTCAATGCTTCAGCTCAAAAGGCACACAGACACTTCCTGTGGGTTTCCTTTTCATTTCCTCATCTTCATATACGATACAAAATGTGCTGCGTTATGGTTTGGGGTTAGGTTTGTACTCACAGGCCGGCCATCGCTCCACTCCCAGGAGGGATCAGCTGGGTTTCTCCTGTTCAGGCCAACCCAGAAGTACCGATTATCACTGAAAACACACCAGCACACCGCCATCAGTGACGGCACTTGACCGTTGTTCAATGAAAAGGATAATAACAAAAGCATCTTAATATCTGATTAACTTTTTTAAAGGAATTTTGGGACAATCCTGGAAGATAACCATTGAAAACTGACAATAAAATTGAGATTTAAGTCAGAGTTTGGAATTTCATTTTTTCTTTTTTGGTTAAGTTCATGTGAAGTCCTGAATGTTTAGAGTATCTAAACAAAAAAAAGGCACAAATTTAACAATACAGTCTAAGCAATTATATCTTTCTTAACTGTGACTGGTAGTGATGGTATGATATAGGATGACTAAGGGTGTGGTAACATTTGAAAAGGAAATGCAAATGGGATTTGTGTGCATCTGTAGATACCTGATAGTTTCTTTCATGGCGCTGTGGAGGGCCCGCATCTCAGCCATATTTGTGAAGCTGGGCAGATTGGCTCCTAAAGCCTGGCAGAACTTCTGGGCCTCCCCCCAGGAGCGTTTCCTGCTAAGCCTTTCCTTGTGAAACACCTGAGAAGATGAAACAAGTATTAACGACTGCTCCTAAAACATCAGATGTGAAGCAACAGACTTGTAAGATTGCAAAAAGGGAAAATAAGTACAATAAAAAAAAAAAAAAAAAAAAAAAAGCCAGAGACAGTCACTTTCAGTTGCCGTTACGAAAATGACATCAACAGGGATGCACAAATGGCTTAGGAAGTCCTGCATAGTAGATCTTTGCCAAGGAAGTAATATCTGTGGTAAGAGGCTGCTAAAAAGAAAAGGCAGGCTTTACTTCACATTTGGCAGATCTTTAACCTTCACATTGCAATTCTTACAAATAATATAGCATTAAAGCATAATATAATGCCATTTGAGCATGTGCACAAAAAAAATGTACACTAACTTTCTTGCATATTTCATTTAACTTCTACTCTAAAATGTAACTGCTGCTCGGTAACTATGGTTCAAAGCAGCACACGCACGCGCGCACGTGCGCACACGCACACACGCGCGCACGTGCGCACATGCACACACACACACACACACACACACACACACACACACCTTGTAGCAGTATTGGATGTTTGGTTGGGATGTCCATCCGCTGGGACAGGTTGCATTAGGGTCCACCTCTGGTTCTTCGGGTGCAGGCGCACTGAAGTCCTTCCTACAAATGCTACCGGCTTTAAACTGGATACAGTTCTTCACCTCCCACTTGCCCAGTGGCTTTCCAGTAGAAACCACAACACAACCGCCGTCCCGTTCTAAATTATAAAACACACAACATATAAATCATGTCATTAGTATGGAATTAAACATACATAATTAAAGAGTCCAGCACTCAGATTTAAAAAGTGTTTTCACAGCTGAGCAGCAGAGACATTGGGTTTGGAGCCTGTTGTGATGAAGCTTAATTTACTTCAATTCAGTTTAGCTCAGTTACTTTATTAGATACTTTATTAATACCCAAAGGAAATTACATAAATCTGCGGCACAATTTTAACTGCTGGAACGGTGCTTCTCATTATATTTAGACTAATGTTATCTGGCTTTGTATATACTTACATAATGATTATATATCCAACAAAACAACAATGGATGACAATACTGGCACACTATTTTGCCAGAAGTATTCACTCACCCATCCAAATAATTGGAATCAGGTGTTCCAGTCACTTCCATGGCCACAGGTGTATAGAATCAAGCACTTAGACATGCAGACTGTTTTTAAAACTATTTGTAAAAGAATGGGTCACTCTCGGGAGCTCAGTGAATTCCAGCGTGGAACTGTGATAGGAAGCCACCTGTGCAACAAATCCAGTCGGGAAATTTCCTTGCTCCTAAATATTCCACAGTCAACTGTCAGCTGTATGGAGTGACGAATCGCCCAGTGATAGGAACTCTGAATGCTTCAGCATACCAAGACATTTTGGACAATTCCATGCTCCCAACTTTGTGGAAACAGTTTGGAGCTGGTCTCTTCCTCTTCCAACATGACTGTGCATCAGTGCGCAAAGCAGGTCCATAAAGACCTGGATGACAGAGTCTGGTGGGGATGAACTTGACTGGCCAGCACAGAGTCCTGACCTCAACACCTTTGGGATGAATTAGAGCGGAGAC
This sequence comes from Xenentodon cancila, assembly GCA_014839995.1. Lineage (NCBI taxonomy): Eukaryota > Metazoa > Chordata > Actinopteri > Beloniformes > Belonidae > Xenentodon > Xenentodon cancila. Next base: position 9,778,635 of record CM026197.1, on the reverse strand, counting down.
TGAGAGCCAGACCTTCTCGTCCAACATCAGTGTGACCTCACAAATGCACCTCTGGAAGAATGGTCAAAAATTCCCATAAACACACTCCTAAACCTTGTGTTCATATGCAAGTTAAGGAAGGTGAGCGAATACTTTTTGGCCAGTTCGTGTGTGACAGAATTGATCAAAGGTTAGGGGCTTGATCTGAGTCAGTCTTTTCTTGCACAATGTGAAAGTCTAACCTATCCAAGTATATCCTTAAAATTTAAAACCATAAAAAAAATGCTGCTTGGATCCTCACTCAAAGGAAAGAACTGGGAATCGTATATAGTTTGAACAAAGCAAAATCAAAAAAAAAATTTTTGCTAAACTGAATATCACGATGCCTTATACATAAATGTACCTAATAAATGTGGACTTAAACCACCATGTGCTGTAAAACAGGTCTACAATTAAATACAAGTAATTATAATACCTGACTGTCTTTACCTGAGAGCATGTTTTGACACTACATATGCCGATCTTGCACTAAGTGGTGAAACAGCCTTGTGGTTTTTACTAACCTGGTTCAAACGAGCCCCAGTTGGTGTAAGTAACCGCACTTTGGCTCGTCCACTGGTACTCTCCGGTGCCCTTGATGTCCTGCAGCCCTATCCAGAAATACTGAGGTTTCTTCTGGACATGCTCTACAAGCAGACGGTTGATAAAGGCCTGCTCAAACCTGGGAAGAAAAAACAAACATGAATGACTGGCTTAATGTAATGTAGCAGGAAACGGACACGCCTTGTGTTTAAGCAGTGGTTATAATGTGGCTCAGTGCAGGATAAATAATAAGGCTCTTACCTGTTTCTTATAGTAAAGTTGCAGTGATCTTTGAAGTGTACTTGTTCAGTCTTCACTTGATAGCAGGAGTTACCATGCCTCCTCCAACCCTGGGTAATTGAAAACAGCCAGAATTAGGCTCCAATCAAATTACGTGCAAATATGGAGTAAGTATGTGGTTTCCAAAAACACAGTTCTGTTTCAGATGCACGACAAATACTCTGCTGTGGACTCTGTTGACAACAGTCGCATCAGTGTCCGTGTTAACGCCTTTAACAATCAGATATGTTTATACTCATACATCTCTTCACTTCTAACAGGCAAAAAAGATATGCAAACTATAAAGCGAACACTTGGAAGACATTAACAAGTTTTTGTGACTATCAAAATCAGGCACAACATGTGTAGAAAGACAGTTGTCCCTTCCGAACATAAATAATATACCAAAAAAAAACGGAGAATTACCTTAATTATATTGAGGCTAAGTTGTACAAAGTACTGCTTTTTGGGGGGGGGGGCTGGGTCATGCTGACAATACTCACATCTTCAAAGCTACATCCACTTTGTGCTGCAGATTCGTTCACTTTTCCTTGCTTTTGACACATGAAAGGTAGCCTCTGTGTACAGTTGCCAACCCGCCAAGCATGAGACTGTGGAGGACAGAGGCAATTAACTTTTAATTTTAGAACATGATGAAAATAGTCTTCTGAGCCACAACGAGTTTTAAAATGAGGTAATTACAACTTCAAATGAGCAACAACACATAACGTATTAGATGGTGTCATTATTATCCAATTAAAACTAAACCAAAATACAGAAGCAATGCTTGAAAAACAAAGTGCACATGACTTAACAGCTTGCAGCTTGTACCTTTAGCGCAAATGAGTTGAAACAAAAATTTCTGGATACATTATTATTGTTAGACTGAGTCTATTCTTTATTGCAACAATACTTTAATTCATTGAGGCTTACAGGCGTTCATTAAAGCAGATCTCTTTTATTATCCTGCCACGGTATTTTATTCACACTCTGCTGCGACCCTTAACTCTTTTTTTTCCCTCACTCTGTTTTTTATTGATGATAATTGTGGCCTGTAGAGCTTCTTGTCATTGATGATGTCTTTCCTCCTTGGCACTAGGTTAACAACCAGGAAAACTAACTAAATGTGTGCTTTTACAGTTATAAATTAATCAAGTGCATTTAATCAGAAATGCACATGCTACCACCGCAAAGAAACAATATTTTTTTTTAAAAATTAAAAATGATTTTGGTTAACTCTATAATGCCAGATGTTACTTATTTAATATGTGAATTTCTGAAAACTCAATAATTTTACAATAAAATAAGGATTATAATAAATAGAAGTAAAATTACCCAATGTATTCACAAGGATACAAAAATGTATTATTTAAAAATTGATTTTTTTTTTTAAATAAAAAAATTAAAAAATTTGAGTTTTTGATTTGTTTTTAATAAAAAACACTGAAATTAAAAAAAATTCTGTGCATTATTTCATGTCAGGCTTTAAATGGTCAATTACATAATGACAGCGTGATATGTCATGTGTTGTTTTATTTGTGTAACTTTACAGCCTATATCCCAATACACAAAACCCTGAAACTCAATGTGTACTTTCTTTTTTAGATTTGTGCATAAAGAGGGAAACTAATACACAGTATTGACAGAAACACCCTACAGCAGCACAGACGGAGGCTGAAATCAGCGGACTGATCAAACACACAAACCTCCCCAGCGTAGAAGACACAGGTCGATTCCTGACTGGGCTGAACGGGTTGTTTTTGGTCCCAGTAGGTGAAGGTGACGGGCTTCAAGTCTGTCCACTTGAAGACGGTGGAGGTCATGCTGACACTGGACAGACCGATCCACACATCCAAGAAATTGCCATCTAATGGAACATGACACAAAATTCAAGTACGAGTCTCACTGGAGAACGGCGTTTGTAGTAGCTTAAATAACTGTTCTAGTATGATCCCTGATGTTTAAAGGCTCTAAAGTTAGGATGATTTCTTGCAACTTCCTTTATTACTTGGTAGTTATCACCATCCCCACTGGCAAGTAACTTGGGTTGTAAAATGCTTCTGTAGCAGCTAAAACTCACTTTTGTCAGGTCTGTCAACACACTTCTTTTTTTAATTTATTCATTTCTTTAAAAGAGAATATAATGTTGATGTTTATTACATAAGATGTAATAAAATCCACTAGTCTTTACATTTTCCTACCAGTGAAAACCAGCATACCACTGACTGTGGCACAAGTCCAAACCTTGACCAGTCGACTCCGTGCTGGAAAACTTTCCCTGTTGATATTATGCACCCCCCCTCCCCCGAAACAACCTTCACCAAAAAACGTTGTTTCAAGTTCAAACTTCAAATTCTTTTCCAACAAGAACAAAAGTTGCAAACATCCGAAAGTGATTTTGTTGTGAGATTGAGCAATAACGTTTTGGGAATGACACTCAAATTAAAGCCAAAAGAAATAGAGGGAATTTTTAGATTAGACCTCGCTTTTATCCCCGGATGGTGAAAGCGCGTTTAACGTGTTTAACGCGTTTAACGCGTTTAACGCGTTTAACGTGTTTAACGCGTTTAACGTGCACAGAGCATGTTAAACACGTTATCAGGCCCTAACGTTTCCCTCTTTCTCCGGTCTCAGTGCCTTCTAGAAAGGCTTAAAATCTGATCACCTCCTTTTTCCACCTCCTGAGGTAGACAAAAGGTGTAAAAAGGGAGAGCCGGTTGTGTATGTGAGGGCCACCACCCCTAAATTTAACTGTTTCTCTAAACTGCCATTCCTACCAAAGGTCATAAGAAAGTAGTTTTAATGTATGATATATATGAAAAGTTTCAGTCTGGTTTTTACCCCTTTATAGAATATATATAGATATATATATATATAGATATAGATATATATATAGATATATATATATATAGATATATATATATAGATATATAGTATATATATATATATATATATATATATATATCTATATATATATATATATATCTATATATATAGATTATATATAATATATCACTATATATATATATCTATAGATATATCATCATAGATATATCTATATATATATATATATATATATATTATATATATATATACTCTATAGATATATATATATAGATCGATCTATATATATATAGATCTATATCTATATCTCTATATCTCTCTCTCTCTCTCTCTCTCCTCTCTCTTCTCTCTCTCTCTCTCTCTCTCTCTCTCTCTCTCTCTCATCTCTCTCTCTCTCTCTCTCTCTCTCTCTCTCTCTCTCTCTCTCTCTCTCTCTCTCTCCTCTCTCTCTCTCTCTCTCTCTCTCTCTCTCTCTCTCTCTCTCTCTCTCTCTCTCTCTCTCTCTCTCTCTCTCTCTCTCTATCGGTTTGTTGTTTTAGCAGTCCGACTCTGGTGACAACGGCTGTTCTGGTTTTTTAGGCTTTAACAGCTCCTTTAGATACTGTGCCCATAAAATTCTCTTTATAACAAACATAAAGTCTTAATCCACTCCTTCGTCGATGATTTACAGATCTACATGCCATTTTTCTCCCACTGAAATCAAGACAGAGGTCATCGTGTTTGAGTCCTGGAATACACTTTGACAATATACTTTTTTCTGTTCCATATAAGGTTGATTTTAAAACTTTATCATTAGCAGTTGTCTGACCGAGTTACCACCTCCTTTCCGCCGCATTAAGGTCCCGCCGTGATCTCCTTCTTGATGGGCTTTAAACAAGACTCAAAGCATCAGGCTGCTCCTAAACTACGAACAACCTTCTACTCCATACAACAGCTCCTCCTCCCACTTCAGGGCTTTCTAAAACATGATCTAAGATGCATCTTTGCTTCTCGGCTTTTATCCTATGTTTTATTTTTAGATCTGCGAAGCACTTTGGTTTAAATGTGCTTTAAAATCAGGTTTCACTCAGCTCATCTTCTACTCTCTGAAATATTCACAGGAAGGAAATTTGGCTCGGATTGTCAGAGAGTTTGAATGACACCAAACAATAAACTTCATCTCATAACCAAGTTAAGTAACACCAGAAAGATGAACACGGAGGCTTTACCTGCATGGAAATGAGTGCTGATCATCTCTTTGCTGTCAGTGGAGTGGAAACTGGCTAAAAGTCCTTCTTCTGTTGTGTTGCAGTGACGCTCGGCATCAAAAAAGCTCTTTGGCTCATCTTTCATTAACTTGTAACACCAACCGTTCCATGGCACCCACCCCTCTGCACACACCGTCTCCTTATAAACAAAAGGCTCTGTAGGAACAAAAAAAAAAAAAAAAAAAGAAAAGCTATTTTGTGTAATTTGGTGAAAAGCTTGACTGTCATAGTTCGTGTGGTTTGAATGTGACTCAGATGGAATAAGCTGCACGTGCTGCAGGAAACCCACCTGTTGCTGCGTCAGAAGCATTCAGCCTCTTCTTGCAGATGTACGGCAGCCGTTTATTGCATGACTCAGATTCATAATTCTTCCTGGAGTTCAGAACGCCACAGTCCGTCTCGATGATCATGGAAGTGGATGGCATTCCTGTCAAACGCCCCCCAACCCCAACAACAAATGTTAATAAATATGTTGTGCCGACTGTGAGCAGAGTAGAGAAGAAGAAGAGGAAAGTACCACTGGGTATCTTTCTAGGACGAACCGGGACGTTTTGGCCTGTTTGTAACTGATGTGAAACAATAAATGTTTTGTTCCAGCAACACTCCAACGCAGAAAAGCCAGCAGAAACACGGACACATTATAAACGTCTTCAGTCATCAGGAGCCCACATCAGCGAGAGGCCAGATGGCTGACACACCAACACCTTCCATAAAGCAGGAAAAAAAAAAACCAAAAAGCATGCCACAATAGCAGGCAGGCTTAATAAAGCCACCCATTCATTACTATTAATGGATTATTCTGCAACACACTAACAATCCGCAGTGCCGCACTGGATCCAACAACCCGGCACTCGCAGCTTCTTCTCAACACTGCTCACATTGTTTCTTTGGCTGACATCAATGTTTATAAAACAGCAGCGCCACAGCACGCAGCCCTCGCACTGCAAAAGAGGAGCGTGTATTACAGGGAAGTGAAGCTGCAACACACAATGCACAAGGGGGCAAAGTTTTCTGATCAACTGCCGGACAATGATGACGCTCATAATAATTTACACAGTTAGAGAGATTACGAAGAAACACAGGGGCAGATCATAAAAAAAAAAAAAAAAAAAAAAAAGAAAAAAGTTATCACCGTACCTTGTTCCCAGCGGACGACGGAGAGCGGGGAGCCGTCGGACCACTGCCAGCCCTGAGAGGCGTCCAGCTGGTGAAGGCCGATCCACATCTTCTTAGGGACGTTGGCAAGGCCGTCCAACACTGTACAGGGCAGGCGACAGGAGACGCATGTTCAAGAAAGCAAATGGGCAGCTAAAACAAATTAATACCTATTAAGAATCATCCGAAAATAACAACCAAGTGTCTGTTCTCATATAAAATTGCAGTTAGAAACTATAAAGGAATTTAAACAACATATATCAAATGCACTCATTCAGATAAGATTTGCATAATCGACACAGATTTAAACCGAAACCCAGAAGTGGCGCCAAAACAGGATAACGCCACAATCTCAGCTTCTTATCCAGAGTTAAGGTGTTAAATTATGACCTAGACGTTTGTTTTGCAGAAAAATAACATGTCATTGCTTGATATATTTTATCCCATTACACATTTGTATAGCAATTAATTCTTGCGTCATGGCCAAAATCACGTTTTATGAAATTTGATTAACAGCATTTGTCCCAAATTTTAATTTCCTCACCACGTCCCCAAAAACAGCTGACGCCAACAGGGAGCGAAAAAAAAAACAAAGATATAATAAGAGGTGATTAAGAAAGAGAGACAGTGTTTGAAGAATATCTTTAAAATGTCACCATCAGCAGCCGAATCCAATGACGACAGGCTTGATAGCTGTTGTCTTAGTCGCTCTGCTGCCCTTGATTTGGTCTCATCTTTTCAAAGCGAGTGGATTAATTGTGACCAATGCAAAGTGCCCACAGTCTGCAGCATCAATGCAAAATATTTTGGATATAAAGTCCCTGGATAAGCTGTGATAACAACGTCACGAACGCCACAAAAGTTTAAACAAAAGAGGAAATGAGGTTTGGGGGTGTTTTTTTTTTTCCTTTCACATTTCTAAAGATGTTCTTATAAAAACTACAAACATCAAGGTGGAACGTGGGGCGAGACGCATCACAAGCCTTCAAAGCTGTTTAAATATGGCACAAGTGTTTGAACTTGTTTTAACAGTTTTCAGTTGATCCGCTCTGCAACTCGGTTGTGGAAACTCCCACAGCTCGACACTGAAGAAGACAAGCAAGAAAAGTGGAACAAAAGGCGGAAGCGGATAAAAGGGTTCCCTCTCAACTGGAATTGGCAGCAAAAGTTAAAGTCAGTGGGTTTCACCTCGTGTGGTCAATGTATCAAGATTATATGCAGTAGTGGCCCTGTGATGTTGACGAAAGTAAAACCTGAGTGTTCAGGGATTCACCGGTGAGAGAAAAATCAAAGATCTTGAGAGATTCAAACCGCCCCTTCCATTTATCTCATTTTCACATGAACGGAGGAGGGAACGTCATGGACAAAAGCAAACGCACAGACCTATTTAGAGGCTGCGCACAAGTCAAAAGAGTATCACATACAGGTACTCTGGATGACAGCGGGAAAGGAAAGCCCCCTGTCAAGACCGCTTTCACAAAATAAGAGAGTCAGTTTACATCTTGTGGTTGAAACTTTAACGGTGCAATAATGGCACATAAAACTGCCAAGACGTTAGTAACTGCATCGTCTGCGCTTTTGTTTTTAGATAGATAGATTTAGATAGATGGAGAGGAAGCGAGAGCAAAAGAGGAAGGTGGGATTGACAGTAATCAGTCGAGGCCTACACGTTTTGGAGTTGAGATCGTCGGACTCCGTCAGACTGAGCAGATCGGCTCCCTGACTGCGACACGAGTCCAGAGCTTCGTGCCAGGTCACTGCTGCAGAGGAAACGAACTGGTAACAGGAATCCCCTTCTGGGCCATCAAACAGGGAGTGGCAACCGTCTTCTGCAAAGTCAGAGATGCACCGTTACTGTGAGGGTGATGACCACTTGTACACATTCAGCTACTTGTACACTTCAGGTGTCAGTGATTTTGTTTTGGAAAACATCCAATTATCCAAAGGAAATTTAGTGAAGAACTGAGCATATTATATATTTTTTTAAAAAGAAAGAAAAATAAAAGGAAACCTGCCAGGTATTAGACAGAGTCCCCTCTTCTGGTCTTGGTCATAGTCTGAGGAAGTGGCACACCAGGACAATCCAGGGAACTCTGCATCGGGAAGGCATCCGTGATACCAGCTGTTATTATAGTTGAAGGGAAACTCGCATGGGAGTCCAGCAGAGTTCCCACCGGTGGTGTGGACAACTGCACGGAGAGAAGACGAGAACAAAGTCAGAGACCTCTTACAAACCCCTCGTGTTCGCTGCACATGTCAAACACTTCTCTTCCAGACACAAACTGTTACGTATGTCAGTGAAGGAACTGGGTGACTGTGAACACGGTCTAGTCATAGTAAACAAAATAAGAAACTAGAACAGCAAGAACCGCTGTGGACAATCAAGTCATACAGGCTTTTCACAGGGACGGCTTGTTTCCTTCACTGGGAGAGCGAGACAAACATTTGTGACGCGGCTCAGTGTAAAAACCAACTTATATATGCATTTTCATCCCATTCTAAAACAATTCAACTATTTTCTATACATATTTCAGCTTTATGTTTCATTCAACAGCGTTTCGGTCAACAAGAGCAGGTTTTCGGCCGACTGATTTTCTGTTTTTTTGTCCTAAATCATTTGTTTGCTGTTCTTCTGGTTATTTTTTTTACCTTGGACATTTTTAAAGACTGTCTCTTTTGGTAACTTGTACTGTAAAATTACCTTATTGATTAAAGAAAACTTGAGATTTCTAAACTCTGTACACTGCTGCATTTACTTTACCTCGTTTTTTTTTTTTTTTTTTTTTTTACCTCTTTTGATCAAAAAGAAAAAAAAAATAATCAAAAAACATCCAGTCACCTGAAAAAGACTTTCACACATAAGTTTAAAACTGACATTTCACAGCCACGTTTTGAGCTGTTCAAGAAGAAGCCTCTACAAGTGAGAAATTAAAAAAAAACAAAAAAAAAAAAACAAAGGAGAGCAGTTTCAGCATCGCTGGAGGAGGGATGGTGCGAGAAGGATTTAAACCCAGTAGCACACTACAAGTCCGTACATCCGTATGCGAAATGCAAACAACTAACAATCCAGATAGTGTGACAATCTTAGGTAAATCTTTACTGTGAACTAACCAGCCTTCTCACCATAACCCATAAAGCGGATGCTGGTCACAGCCGTCACATGATCAGCTTCCTGAGATGTCGTACCACAGGTGCTTTACTGTAGCATACCACATACTGGGGTGGGGCTCTTCCTGGCAGAGCCTTAACTTGCTGATTGGTAACAGTCGTGGTACGAAGCAGCAGCCCAATCTTTGATGCGTGATACCAACAAGTTTCATGTCGATGTAGCGAACAAAAGAAAAGTTGTGAACAGGCGGTTCAGTAGAAGCGTCCAAACTCCCACACACGCTGAAAACAGGGGAAACCCTCGAAAACATCCTGAAATCAAATCAAACCTTCTCAATAGTACTGCAATTCACTTAAAAAACAGTTTTAACAATCCCTTACTACATTTCTGGACAATATTTAATGTGAAAACAAGGGTTCAGTGACTTTAGAATAAGGGTTAAGAAAGTGAAAGTCAGCTTGAACACTGGACCACAACTCAGAAATGCTGTGAGGCGCATGTCGCATACTGCAGGAAGTCCCTGAAAATACTGAGGGGGTTCAAGTGTACGGCTTAAACTGGAATGTGGCATACAACGTTGGGTTCTGTAAAGAGGAGCAATCAGCTCATAGGAATGACGACTGGCAGCCGGTCAGGATTTGTTGAAAATGCAACAGAACCTGTTTCTGTGAATTGTCAGCCAGAGATCTTATGTCTCACAAGATCAAATTAACTTCACTTCCAGTTCAGGAAGAGATTCTTTTGGCCACATTTAATCTGTTTAACGCCACACAAACTGAATTTAACACTCCCCTTTTCTCAACTGACAGTCGAGCATTAAACAGTCTGGCGACTTAATGGCCTCTGTCTCTTTGGAGGAGAGAGGGCAGGCGATACTTACCACGATAAGGCCTCTGGCAAATGCTGTTTTGGGTTCCTCCCCTCACCCAGGTGTCATTGATGTCCCGCTTCACCGTAACTTTGCCTTCGCTGACTGCCAGGCCCATCTGGTAAATGGTGTAAACCCGTCCATCCAGGCACTGCCACTGCAGGGGGACGCTGGAGCCACAGTCGAGCAGGGCCAAAGACTTAGACTGGACGTTCAGCGCCAAGCAGTGCGCCGTGGCCACGTGGAACAGCCGGTGACCCGAGCCCCACTTCCACAGCTGAGACGTGCTGTTTGGGTTGCATTTGACGAGGTTCAAGTTTCCTGACTCCTCTGCACCCAAACACTTTCCCGTGCCTGCATGCTGAATGGTCAAAGCATCCTGGTCTGAGATGATGTGCAGACACAAAGAAAGAAAGAAAGTTAAAAAAAAGAAGGGCTGATTACATATTTCACATTGATACATGCTATGCTTGAAGAGCTTTGGATCTGAATAGGCTTCCTTTCACAAAATGATTAATCGGATTAAAAACAAATTCAACAAATGGGCTCAAAGCTGAGAATTAAAGCACAGAAACACACCATTATAATGACTTGCAAAGACTAGAAATCTTAGTTTTGGCCCTCTGTGTCCAACTTGGATGGAGATCTCTAAAAAGCAAATCTGAAAGGGGACACTTTAAATTAAAATCAGCTGAAACACAGCTGGAATGATAATCTGGAGGTCCGACATCACTCATTGGAGTTGCGGCGGCTGTCCTGATAAAAAGACATATAACGGCGTACTCCTTGCATCACCCAGGTCTATGTGGAAAAACGCTTAGGAGTTGGCATGAGCGTTATCAGGGGGGACCAGTGTCCTTATGAAAGCCAGGCCTCATGAAGAGCATTTCATCTGTAGTTTACTATTAAAAAATAGTCTGATTAATATTAAAAGCACATAGTTTGATCGATTAAATTAAAACTAACTGGTCTCTAGGCAGAGTTCAATGTTAGTCACAGAGGCTGTAGCCTGCAGCCCCACTGGGAACGAAGCAGGTGGAAGTATAATGATGTGGGCCTGGAGATGTTAAATGTACTAAATGTGTTAAAGACCACAGCAAATAACTTGCTGTTGAAGTTAGAAATAATGCAGTAAGGCTGAAAAACTACAACGGTTGAGGCAGAAACTTAAATAAAATGTTGACAGAAGGAGGATGCACCTTACAAATCCGTAAGGGTTCTTAGCTGAATGTGAAACAAAAAGTTTAACGCACAATAGGCACACGCAGACCTTTTAAGACAAATAATAATATTATAATCACAACTCGGTCTCGTAAACAGGAGCAAAAATGTGACAGCTGAAAGACACGCAGCCGCTAAGAGGGAGGATGAGTGTGCAGTTTATCTGACCTAAAATAAAACTGGGTGCAATTAAAAAAAAAAAAAAAAAAAAGCCGTTTGCATCTGCGTGTCTTTGTTGTGAAGCAGGTTTACAAATGTAAACGCTGTCAGACTCGCGTCCCCTGGACAAACTTATACACCCGAGACAGCTGCGAAACAATGTGCGAAGTGGCGCAGAAAATGAAAGCAAAGTGCGGCGGCTTACTTACCGAAACCCGGAGGGCTGGCCGGCGAACAAGTGCCCCAGTTGGTGCCCGTCTCCAACACCGCGAACAAACAAAAACAAAGTGTCGCTCCGGAAAACTTCCACATGGTCAAGACAGCTTTTCTGATACATTCATGAAGGACCCGATCCGCTGAGTCCGGGGCGGCAAATCCGGGCCGATCGATCGATGGATCGATACGCGGGGTCCAAACAGAAAGTGTAAGATCCACAGCCAGAGCCAACAACTCCCAGCTGTCAGTTGTAGCCAGACGCAGAGCCGTCAAGTTACAGGCACAACTTCCGGTGAGGGTTGCAAGGACGAGAAAATAAAATCACAAAATCACAACCTGAGTGTGGAAGCAGGCTAAAAAGCAAAAAAGAAATAAACGCATACATAAATAAATAAAATCACTTCATAAGGTGTTTCAAGTGCAGCCAATGAAGTGGTTGAGAAGTGTATAAGAAAGACACAGCATATAATCGGATTAAAAGAAATGAGCCAAATTAAGTTGAATTCGGGTTTCTTAAAATCTAGAATAAAAAAAAATCACACAGAAAATACAAATACACAATTATTAGTAAAATACTGATCCCACAAAAAGTTAAAACTGCCCACAAACGTTTGAGATACAAAATCAAAAAGACACGACTACTGATGAACATGTGGAGGAGGCAAAGTTTAAAAAAAGAAAAGAAAGTAAATTAAGATGATCAGATGCTTTGCCCAACTAGCTAATTTAATAAATAATTCGGGCCAGACAATAAAGTATATATGACCAAAGGATGATATATGCTGGCCATATAATAACAATATATTTTTGGATGTTGGGAATTGAATATTCCTGGGGTAACGTCATTCACCAATCTTCTGGCGATAACATTCCTTCTTATCACAAAGGCAAAATGCAATGTTGGGGTTTGAAATGAAACATGAGTCTTGAAAATGAAACAAGCACCTTTACTTAACAGGTCTTCTCTATTCCCTCACATGGACGCATGTCCTTTCTCCTCCATCCCAACTTCCTCACTCGTGTTTACCCTCTTATCACATCCTCTATAGTGGTTTGGAGCAGCAATACATGAAAACATGACAACGTCTCCTCTCCCTAGAGAATACACTCCCAAAACCAAATGAGGATAAAGCTAGTGATTAAGTAACGAAAGTTGAATCTTCAGTCCTAAGACAAACTGTAGTGTTGTATTTAATTAACACTCTTAGCAAAAGGTACCGTGACCTAACTCAGAAAAGGCAAATCGTATAACGCTGAATAAAATCTGTGGGTAACATTCCGGTTCTCTGTACTTTCAATACAAATACATAACTGTAGAACCTGAGGTTTTCTGACCATTCAGCTACAGGGAATAACCACATCATTCTGGATTCCTATTGCAGGACCAGTAAAAGCCTATCACCTAACACAGTCCTCGTGTGAACCAGGTTTGTATTCAGGCAGTTTCGGAGAAGCAGAAGGAGTGTCATTGGTGTGCGAGAGCCTAGTAGTGTTCTGTTCAGTTACTGTGGGAAAGCTGGCAAGATGTGGCCCATTCCGTGTCGTCTCATCCCTGAGCAACAAGGGGTTTGTGCCTTTGGCCTTCCTCAGAGTTGCAGGGGCAGCGAACCTGGGGTGTGCTTCATGGACACGATGTGGTTTCCATATTCTCACCTTCTCTCCGGACTGACCTGAGAAAAGAAGGCCTGCGTGCACCACTGTGTGGAGTTTGTCTCTACATGTGGCACCTAGATCGAAAATGAAAGGATTTACGACTTTTATTATGAAGGTGATCGTACTTGACTTCCGGTTTTCCTGGCCGTCTCGGGGCTCCTCCGTTTGTTCTTGTTATTCCCGACTTCACTTCCATTTGCTCCGTCCTGGCAACCATAAATGATCCCAGCGCTCATTCTCAGCCTCGTGTTTGAAAACGACGTTTGTGCGCCTCAGTTATGAATTAATAATTACTGGACGTCCGAAACTTCACCACAGATGCCTTTAAACGAGGCGTCTAATGGCTGAGATGGTTTTACTCGGATCAATAAACATTAGATGTTGACATTATCACGCACATGCCTGCAAACTGTTTCCACAAAGGAAATGTCTGAACTCGTGTAAATTACATCTTATTTGATAAGAAAAAGAGGTCGAATGCCACATAATTATCATCTCTGTACGGGTTTAAAGTCTTAATTGTTAAAAGTTTTTATCAGACAGGCAAAAATGTCAGGCCAGAGCATAATCTTTAATCACTTCATTTAAATTTTCTTTTGCATGCTTCGCCACTTTATTTTTTTTAAAGTACGTATTGTAAAATATCTACTTAAAAAAAACAGTAAAACAAAGAATACTGTAAAGTTTCTCCTCTTTGGATGCAGGTCATTTATTCAAACAATTTCCAATCAAAGCTTGAGTCTAAATTTGGATAAAAAAATACGGAATTGGGAGTTGTTTTTTTTTTTACCTGTCTTATACTGTTACGGGGAAATAAAAACTGTCACCACATTTGAGTGTTTCCCCACAGAGGAAAAGTTGCTGCCCTGTTACACTAAAAAAAAAAAAGGAAATGAGAAAGTAAAAAGGGATTTTTTTTTTAAACCTTGTATTATACAGTGGGCCTCAGGGATGAAACTAGAATTATTCAGTATAACGTCAATTTATTCAAGTCTGAATAAAATTTTGCAAGGCACTTTAAACTTTCTTTGGATCAGGAGACAAATTAGAAAAAAAGTCCAGTCATGAGTTGTGCTTCTGCTAGTTTTGATGATATAAAAGCTTCTGGCATACATGTACAGCATTCATAGCTTAATAAAAATGCAAAAGTAATACTGATAACATTGCAGCACCACATGTACAAAACAAACAGCTTTTGAATTCTGGGTGGAATTTACAAAATTACACAACATACTGCAGTTGACATTTTATCATCCATTTCCTTGTTTTTGCAAAGTATTACTTTTCAAGAGTAAACAAAGAATGTCCTCGGCTTGTTTAAATCCGACAAAAATCTACTGTCTAATTTATTCTGCACAAAACCGTTTACAAATGAAGTTGAACAGATCTTCCTTCTTCATGAAGAGAACAAATGTGTCGAGTCCCTCTTAACACATGTAAAGCTCTCAAACATCTCCTCTTCAGCATTTTCACATATGCTAACTTTGTAAATTCAAACATAAATTCAAATGTTTGAAAAATGATTCACTTTTGTCTCATTTAAATATTTTGAATAAATCAGAACAAGAGCGGGTGGGATCCTTCATGCATGTTTTCTATCATCATCTCAGCACAGTCCTGAGAATTTGGCATCACAGCATGACATCACATCACATGGCCTTCACGGCCAGGTGTGAGGTCACAGGTAGACACTTGGGAGACAAACGTCACAATCAATCGTGAGCGCTATTCTCCCGAGTGAGCCTCCAGGTCTGTGATCAGCACGTTTCCATCCGACTCTGTCGACTGAGAGTCGGTTTGTCTGTAATAAGCGCTGCCGAGAGCAGGAAGCCCACGGAAACGCGTGTTGCTCCTCTTGTATAGAAACCACACGGCGCCTGCCAACAGGACAAAGATCAGCACAGCCACGAGCACCGCAGCAGGGACAACGCCGTGATGCAGGGCTGAAAAACACAACAGAAAATATGACAGTAAGGTGGACAAAAAAAAAAAAAAAAAAAAAAAATCTATGATGAAATTCAAAGTAAATACATAAATATTAATATTTGTATCACTTAATCTATAAAAAAACTCTCTCTAAGTACATTTATAACAGCCTCGTTCCTCTCTGAGCTCAGGCTCCAAATAAAGAACATGCTGATGCTTATAGCAGTTCAACACATGCAAGCTGAAGTTTTACACTTCTTTAATTTCAACAGCACTTTACCATTTAACGGTTTTACTTCCACCTCAGTAATCCCGTCTGCAAAAGAAAAAGTACATTTAAGTTCAGTGAAACTTTAAGGTATCGTCTTAAACAAAGAAAATCTACAGTGGCATTACTTCTCACATGTGAAATGTGAACTTGTTTAAAAAAATAAAGCTCTGCATCATCAACGATCAGGACGAGAACGTTATTACACATGTGATGTGTGACACATGGGAGCAGCGGTTTCATAATACTGGAATTAACTCTGGCTTTACCAGGAGAGATTCAGATTTAACCCCCCTAATGTAACGTCTGTAACTTTTGTGGATTTTTCCTTTAGTTTTTAAAACGAATACATATGATCAGATCAGATGTCTTTTCCAAAGTGTTATAAGTGTTTAAGAGGTTTTGTTTTGCTATTTAACCGTGCCTCTGGTTGAAAATATTATTAACAATAAAGGAGACATGTTATGACCTCTCTTCTTTTACCATTTACATGATTTCCTAAAGTTTTAATGACACGTATGTTACCTGATTTGGGGATACGATACAGTACTAAAGCCCTCTTTTCAAAGGTACCATTTGACGTCTGTTCATAGCAGCAGGTTTTAGGGAGCGGGGTCAGGAATTAGACTTCATGCCTGCAAGGTGAGCCCTAATTTGAAATTGGTATTAAATCTTTTTGCTCTCGACTTCTAACATACAGCAAATGGAGCTTGATGTGAAGTTTAGTTAATATATTTTAAAAAACTTCTCTAATCTGGGTCCGTAATGTCACATTACTCTGGAAGTCTGAATATCTCACTGATGAAGACTTGGTCCTGGGCCGCCTCAAACAAAGTTGTGTTACGGCAGTTATTTTAGTTAATAGTGACTTCAAACACTCAAATAAATGCCCTCAAGCACAGAAAATGTATTCTTATTAAAAATTAGCTCCCTTTACGGAAAGGAGTTTTTTAATGATTCATGTGTCTTTTTTAACTGCAAGGAAAGCCAAGCTCATTTTACACAGCAAAGGCCACAAACATGGTTGTATTTAAAATCCACGTTTTCACAAGTCTTGGATAAAACACTGGCTCTCTTTTTAAGGGAAAACGCGCCATTGGTGAATAGGTTTAAGGAGTCGAAGCTAAAGGAAGCCAACCGAAGCACAACCTTGCAGCGCTGGATTCTACCTACCTGAGATGGTTTTGCAGACGAAGCCCAGACGTTCTGAGCAGGTTGATAGGTGCCAAACACCATCAGCAACAGTAACGCAAGCATCTGCACCCAGCAGTTTGGTGTCCGGGTCTTTGTCGGCCCAGTTGCTGTAGTCCATTGGCGAACCATCTACCCAGGCCATGGAATCAGCTGGAACCAGATTCCAACAGTTGAATGACACATGGTTAGGATTATCCGGCGGACATAAAAAAAAAAAAAGTGATAGACTCTTACTGTCGATGTTAAAGTACATCCCCAACCAAATGGTCTGGTGAACGATCCCCGATGACCACAGCTGCTCCAAGACAAAGCGATTCTCTGTCTCGCTCTTGATGGTGAGGACATCTGAGATGTTGACTGGAGGGTGACAGTAGGACATCAACCTTACAACTGCTGCTCCACGATTCAGAGAAGCGCTCAGCATCCTGTTCTTCTGCTTTCTTGGTGAGATGTATACACAGTTTTTGAACATATACTATCCCTTGGCTAAACTAAAATAAGCGCTTCATAGTTGCTGTGCAAAGAACGGTGCAAGACGGTGAAGATGATGGCACCACAAGCAACCGAAACGACGCCTTGAAAATACCTTACCTTTATGCCTGCAGTGTTCTCTTGACTCCTCAAAAGTAAGTTTCTCCACCACGGGCTCAAAGCTGTAACATCCATGTCCGAATTTCACCCAAGTGGAGGGACATGCCATCTCATATGAGATGAACGGTTTGTTACCTGTGAGAAACAGCAGTAGAACTGGTGTATGTCTTCGCCTGTTTGATTGTGGACAGGAAAGCAAAACAGAAGCAAACAGCTGAGCGATCAGATTTTCATGGTTCGCTCGAGTGGCACTGACTCGGTGGCGGGACGTGACACAGGGCTCCTGGTAGCAGAGCTTCACAGTCAGCTCTCCGCCAGCCTCCGCTCACGTCCATGTACACACACTCTCCGTTCACATAGTCGTCATCGTCGTCGGCCTGGTCCCAGTGTGTGTACACCGTGTCACTGCCGTCTGACCAGTGATAGTTGATGCCATCCTGTAACAATTCCAAGTCACCGTCGGTTAGTGAAGAAGCTGCAACAATTTAATAACACCGATAACTTGGTTCACATCTGGAAGATAATCAGGACTATTTCATATCTGCAGTGTGAGTTCATTTCTGAGCAGGTTGGATCAGATAAAATGCGGTGGATTTAATTACTTGGCAATAGCTTCAATGTTGTAGCAGAAACAGTGGAGGCTGAACGGTTAATAACACTTTTTTCTGTAATGGGACAAATGAAGAATGAGGTTTTTTTTCAGTTTTACTCCAATTTTAGGTCATATGATAAGTTATTATCAAAGAACCTTGATAGTAAAAGATTAAAAAAGTGTGTATAAACACTAGAAAAAACTGAGTCATGGGAGAAAAAAATGAACTCCCTCGTTTCCTGTGTTTATTTCCCTGCTTGAGTAAAATATTCCACAGGGGCTGAGAAACAGTCTGAATGTTAAGTCTCTGACTGTTTTCTGGGAAAATAAATATACACGCTGAGAGAAACCCACCCCAAGATTCACAGGAGACAACAGAAAACACTGCAAGTCAAATTTAAAGCACAGTTACTGGGTAGAGGTCAAATGAAAGACTCTTCAAAAAGGAAAATCTTTTGTGATCATTTTGCTTGTCTGGCCTGTGGGTAACATATTTTCCTTTAGTCAAATTTAGCTCCATGTTGTTTTGTTCTGACTAAGATGTCTGTGTGTACAGTTGTGGCCAAGAGTTTTGTCAGTCATACACATGTTTGCTGCTTCAGTGCTCTCGGATCAGGTTTTGCACGTGTTTTTTCACGGTAAACCGAAAGGCTCTTACTGACCAACGGTGCAGATTTAGTCATAGAGTTCCTTTTTACAGTGCTGAAATCACCGACTGACTCAGATCCTTTCTTTGATGCATTTGTGCTTCAGGTTAATCCAAATTAGCACTTTCCTGCCTGACTACAGGTTTCTAATGGGTTTAAGATCGATGGAGTTTCCTGGCCACACATCCAAAATATAAGTGCCAGGATCTCTGAGATCTCCGAGGCACATTGCCAGCACTTGCTGGGAGAAGTTGTGCACATTATTCATGACAGCATCTTTTTGAAGAGTTGTAAGTGAGTAAGTGTTAGCTGAGAAGCAACCCGGAGCGTCGAATGTCTTAGGATGTTTCACTGCTGGAATAATACAAGTGTCTCGGTAGCGTTTGCATTTTCCTCTCCAGTGAAATCGATTTTCCAAAATTTCGGAAGGGGGGGGCATCACTGGAGAAAATAGCCTCACAGCAGTCTTATTCTGTTCAAGTTCTGCATTTCTTGCAGGATTTCAGTCTGTCCTGGACAGGTTTTCTGGAAGAGAAACTGCTTCTATGTTGCCACTTCCTGACACCAGGGTGTTGTCCGGGCGTTCCTCACTCCGCCTGCAGATGCTCCACACCCACCAGCTGCTATCGTTGAGAAAGCTCTGCACTGGTGGTGGCATGACTCCTAACCTGAACGCTCACACTGAAATGGTCCTAGTGCTTGTTGGACACTCTGGGACATATTGAAGCTTTTTTAATTAAAAACTGTTCCTTGAGGTGCAACGTGTCAGGCAAGAACATTTTTATCAAAGCAATGATGGCGTTTCTTCAGAGGCAACCATCTCTAACACCAGTAGACAGCCTCGCTTTCATCATTCAATCAGAATGATAAAGTGGTTTCAGCTGATTGTACTCATTAACAACAACCCCTGCATTGATGTCATCTTAGAAACAATCACAACCAGAAACAATTGTTAGACACAAAACGTTTGGCCATGACTATATACACTCCTCACAAGTGATACACTAGACAAGCAGACACACACCCACACACTAACACACAGTGGAGATATTTAGTACAAACTGTATGACAGGATACATACGTCTTGACTATGCAGTCCAATCCAGTGTGGGACTGCCAATCTATTGACAAGGACAGTAAGGAAAGCCTGGTGGTAGGCATCTGTAACGCTCACTAGGTCAGAATCATTCTCTATGCACATATGCATCGCGTCGTACCAGCTCATGTTGCCAGACACAACCTTGTAGCTGCGGCTCCTGTACTCAATATTTTCAGGGAGAGGGTGGTGATAGGAGTGGGTGGGGGGTTTGGATGTATCTGCAAAAAAGAGAGGGAAAAAAAAGAGAAAAATAAGGAAGCGTGTGGGGATGAAGATGTATAAATGGATGATTGTTTCACGCAAAAGTTTGGGGAATGTTGTTGTGAGAATCAGGATGCTGATTCAGAGTTCCCCTTGACAGGTTGCCAAGCCACAAGGGGAGACTCCAAAGAAATACTTCAACACCCTTTTGTTAGTAGGCTGCAAATGAGCTGATTGGTTAATAATTATTATTAGTGGACAGACTGAAGTTTTGGAGCCACACAACAGGTGCGATGACAGTTTTTGCTTCCTTTAGTTTCGCTGAACTTTGAAAATCTTATCCAGTATACACAGATCTGCCACAGCATGGATGTTGTTTTACATGTTTTACCACGAGGGCTAAGAAAGAGTGTTTTAACCTCCCGATGCATTCAAGGCTTTGTCTTCATCTTCCAGTGCTCCTTGCTGCTCTTGTTTCTCTTGGAGAATTATATCTTTTTTTAATTTATCACGCTTGGCAAAATGTGAGGAGAAATAATATAATTTCATATTTAATAAAGATGTACGAGGCCATGATTGTCATGTTGGCAAGTTGCTGCTGTGGCCACAGTAATGAGACTTGTGACAAACTACTCAAATCTGTGAAATCAACATTAAAAGCATCTGTAGTGTTTTGATTTGCAGACAAAATAAAAAAAAACCACCTTAAAGTAGAAAGTTAGAGTAACCTAATGGGAGAAGGAAAAAGATAGATGCAAAAGACAAAACACACAGAGGTAAAGGAGGACAGATAACGTCACACGAACCGAACAAAAAGAAAGTGACCCTTACTTTGAGGTTTTTGACAAACAAAGCCATATCCACTCTCGCTGCACCTCTCATCGTACCACTTCCCAGTCAGGTGAAAGTTGTGGTTGTTGGACAGAACCGTGCAAAGTGGTTCATCAGCAAAGCCAGTGAGCCACTTATCCTCCTGAGAGTTACACACAAACAGACGCAAGCGCTTTAACAAGTAGGCTTAGACTGTGTCTTTAAAATCACGATCAATATCAGCGCTCAGTTCTGGTGGTTATATCAGTAAATTTAAAGGTGTTGCACAGTACAGAATTAAAATATTTAAGAAATTGTGTGAAAAAGCCATCACTCTTGTGCACTTGTAAGGGGCACCGACTCAGACCGTCCACCTGAAGTACTCGCTGGGACTTACTGTGAGATAGCTCTTTGGTTCAATTGGAGACCAGTTGGTATAGCTGACTGGTTTCCCATTTGTCCATTTCATGGTGTCCTCATCCCGCAGACCAATCCACACACCTACAGAACTCCCCTGCAGCAACATGGTGATGTAGGCTGGAGAAATGATGGCACAACAACAGAAAAATGACAGAAATAAAACACAGAGCAGAACCGAGGATTACAAAAACAAATGTTACCGTTTGTACGTGAGATGAGGCTTTGTTGCACGGATCACTTTGCTTGTACCTTGTTCAATCTCATCTTCTATGGCAACCAGCGAGCCTTTGAACGATGAGCAGATGGACTGGGCATCTTTCCAACTCTTTCCCTCCTTTGGACTTGCAGGGAGGTGAAGTAAAAGACACTGCCAACACACACATACACAAACATGAATATCACATTGTGAAATACTAATCTGCATTTATTCATTTCTTGGGCTTTTGTTCGGAGTTGCCAGGATTCAAAGTTAAACAAGAAAAAAAAATGTTTTTCCACTGATTTTTTTTAATCAGCAAGCTTATTTTTCTTATCTATTTTAGAGAAAGACAACAAGACTTCTACCTTTCATATCAAAGCAAGCACCTGAAGGAATTAAACTGTAATCTGACAACCCGTTTGGCTTCCCAAATGTTTGTTGTTCTGAATTTAGCCTACAAAACATTTCTACTTTGAGTCCAGCTGTTACGTTCATTTCTCTCTCCCTATCTTCTCTCAGCACTCCAAAAAGGACAGAAAAGAAAGTGTAAAATACATTTTACCTGGTACAACACAATTCATGCCCATCTTATCAAGTCAAATATTTTTCACAAATGATACTCCATATATTATGGCTCAGCAGAAAATGGCTACAAAAATAAAGGCATTGCGTCCTCTGACTTGAGAGACAGTCAGTTTCTATTTATTTACTTTTTTGTGTGTGGTTGATGCAGCTTGGACTCCATCAGCAGGGGGTTTAGTCTCATGCCGGCGACATACCTCACCCAGAAACACTGAGTGGAAATGCAAACATCCTGCTTGAACATCAGATGCAGCTGAGAATTCAGGGAACTGATTGTTTTAGAGCTCTTTATTAAGGAAAGAACAATATAAATTGAGCTGCTTTATCAGTTTGCATCATTTAAGCATGTAGAAGGATGCAGTAGTGTTTGATAGGTGGATGATCATTTGATACCAGCATGTCACTTTAGTGTCCCTGCTGAGTTCTTCTTGATTTAAAATGATATATAATAGAATATATGGTACAATTTATGTGTAATAACAACATTCTTTAAAAAAACTTCTTTTAAACTGCTCTAAATTTAAACGCTCCGTAATTCAAGTGTAGAAAACACTAGTAAAACGCTGCAGAGCTAAGTTTTGATTGGTATATCTGTGTAAACGTAATGAAGCGTGCATAAAAGAGCTCAAACGAAGTAATTTTTTCAGATTGAATTTCAATCATGAGAACTGGATAAAATGACTTCACTCCTGTGAGGTTGATTTCAGTTCAGTCATGTAGTGTATGTGCGCTTGTGAGCGTCAAAGCTTTCGTTTGAACCTTGTGTCCGAAGTACAGCCATTTCTCTGGACATCCGCCGATGTAGTGTGGCTCTCTAGGGGTCTCCACCACCGACACGGTCTTTCTCTTGCACATGTAGCCGTGCAGGCTGCTACATTTATTCGTCGACCACTTCCCTGCGTGACACGAAGCATATGTCTCAGCGCCGCCGCGTGCTCGGATGGCTATGCATGAACCACAGTGTGCACAAGTTTACCTGACAAAGTAGACATGCTCACACACATGCCGCTTTTTCTGAGGCCACCACGAACGCTCGCATCAGCCCAGTTCTGAAACTCCACCTCTGTCTTGTCGCTCCATCTGAAAAAGAAGTCCCTTGTTAAGTTTATTGAACATTGTTGCAGGTTGTGTTCCAGCCTTAATGATGCTGCTGCCGAATTTCCATCCATCCATCCATCCATCCATCCATCCATCCATCCATCCATCCATCCATCCATCCATCCATCCATCCATCCATCCATCCATCCATCCATCCATCCATCCATCCATCCATCATACAGTCTTTTTTTTCTTTTCTTTTTTTTCTTTTTTTTTCTGATCATTCTTGTCAGTGTGGACAAGTGTAACCACAAACTGCTTTTGTGGAGTAGTAAATATAGTAGTAAACATAAATAGAATGTATGGTCACATTGCTGAATTAAATCCACATTAAATAAATCTAATGTAATTTCTTGAAAGCACTTACATACCTGAACTCCTCCCCAGGCTGTCCAAAGGACAGGCCAATCCACAAGTCAGTTTGGCTCAAAGGATGCTAGAAAAACACAGTGAGTGGAACAGGAATTAAAAAAACGTACTTTCACTCGCCCTCTTTGCAACCAAGACCTCCCTTTCAGATGCCTTTCTTGCTTTTACTTAGCTTCTTTCCTGCTTTTGTTCCCATTATCCCTGCACAATCCTCAACACTGCACGACCCTTCTTTGGTGTGATCTGAAAGGCCGCTGCCAGCAGACAGCCTTCTCCTTTCTCGCTCTGTGGGAGGGCACTTGAGCATTTAAGTGTCTATGTATGAGGTGCATCTTGTAGACATGTGTCTGCAAACACTTGAGTTTGTACGAGAAGCGAGAGTGCCATTGTGTTCACACTTGTAGGTTTTCCACTGAGAGATTTAAGAATGGATCCAAAAGACCATTTGTGAAGATGAACGCTTGTGATTAAGACGATTTCTTTGGCTGTGTGCTTTTGTGTGTGCTTGTACTCAATGAAAGCGAAAACAACCCGTTCCTTCGATCACTGAGCTCACTGCTGTTACATAACAGGAATATAAACAAAGATTAAATGTGACATGCACATTTCTACCTGTAATGAGCGATGACATGGTGGGACTCACAAATAATACTGTAATTATTGTAATCTAGACACCATTTTGCGAGTCTTTACATGTGGCATCTGCTGATACTTAAGATTGGTGACAAACCTGCCGCATATGGTCCTTGATGAAGTGCATCTCCTCCCTGGAGTGAATGGACAGCAGCTGGGCTCCCATCATCTGGCAGGCCAGAGAGACAGAGTGCCAGTCGAAGGGCTGCTTGGCCAGCAGGTACTCGGCCCCGCGGTAAAACAGCCAGGCCTCGCTCTCTGCGGCGACAGTTACGGAGGGAAGACATGCTTTCAAGATATAAAACGGAAGTGAAGAGTTAATGCCCAGGTCTAATTTCTGACGAGCGGATATTTCACATCTGATACTGCCGTACTTCTGTGAGGAAGTGCATTGTATTATCTCAGACTTGATGCTCAGATGATGCTTCAGATAAATGTCGTAAAGCAGAAACAGAAATACAAAACCACAGCAGCATTTATGTGGAGTCAGTGTGTTTCTGTGGTAATCAGCCGACAGTTAATATTACGCTTCCTGCATGACTATGCAAGGGTCCGTTATGGTCAGGCTGAAAGTCATCATCATGTCACCAGCAAAGCTCAGTCAGACCCCTGTAACTAAGGAGAATACACCACAGCACATTGCGCTGGTTTTTAAGAGATCCAGACATTTCTGGGTAGATTCTCAAGTCACTCATGTCACGTTGAACTTTAAAGGTCACACATTGTGTTTTTACTGAATTTAAAAGGTTCAGAGCTGATTTAAACCTTAACACACCCGGTTTTCAGGCCATCTAGGTGTCATATTACAAAATGTACAACTGACTAAACAGTAAATTAAAGTTTAGAAAGAGCAGGCATACCAAGAGCTTCCCTGATATTTTTCACAGTTCAGTGTTTTGTTATGGCCACAGGGGATACGTATCTTTGCTGTTGGAAACACTCCCTACCTACAATGGTGTGACTCAGCCTAGTTTGTGGATGATTTTGCTGAAATTCATGCACAACACTAGCAAGTTCCGCAAATCCTGCAACTGACACGCAAGATGCTTCACAAAACTCTTTTTCCTTTTCTTCTGCTGTGAAGAACTGAAGAGGTGTTGCATGTTTAAAAGAACAAACAACATAACAGGCCCGTTGCCTTCTATTTAAACATTTTGACAATACAGCTACCTGCAAGATGGTTAAAGCCAAAGTTTGCTTTTTGATGCGGCCTATTACTGACTTTCTGCTGCTCTACTGCAACACTTCAACAGCTGCATGCTGAAATGTTAAAGCCACTTTATGTAGCACTGTAACGTCTGACCACAAGGGGGCAGCAGATAACAAGGATCTTCATTTGTCAGCCCCTGGCACAACTTACATCCCGGCACATCAGATTCTAGCCTATGGCACAAGAGGACATCATCGTACAATCTGTGAACACCGTTTTTGACATCTTACCCAAGAGTAAGCAGATCCAAGTCATACAATGTGCCTAGCATTGATCTTATAAGACCGGAACAACCCCACAATGAACCCAGCATAAGACTCAACCAGGTGCAACTCTAGCGGCACAAATTGGTGCCGTAAGACATCCTAGACCACCCTCACTCACTGCAACAGTAAAACAGAAAGCTTTCGAGGTGATATGTTTGTGTTTTCTGCAGGGCAGACAACAGCAGCGTCAAAAAAGTAATTTCACTTACGCTCAGTGTACCAGTAGGGCTTTTTCAGTTCATCACCTGCAGTATAAAGCAGAGATGGGTAAATAAGGCAGGAATGATGCGAGAATGAACAGTTTGACTGTGTGGAGAGTGGCGGTGCGTAAATTTACCGATCGACAGTTTGCAGATCCACTCATGTTTGGTGTCACAGGGCTGTGGCATGAGAGCGTTGGTCAGGGCGCTGTACACAACGCAGTCCCTCCTGTCATCCTCCTCATTCTTATCTTCAATGAAAGATGTCACCACCTGTGCAAAGATGGAGATACAGCTGGAATGATGTTCGTCTTCTGAATATAACCGGCTGCAGAAAGGATAACTGTCTGGACACTTCAGTGAGTATCTCTGTGTACTTACAGGAGAACCGTCAGACCACTCCCAGATTCCAACGCGTTCAGGGTCTCTCTTATTTAAACCCACCCAGAACCAGCGGCCCTCTGTTCTAAAAATAACACAAAAAATGGGAGCAGAAATACTCTGCAAGATAAGTTTATCTGAAAAAGATGTGCTTTGACATGAATGATAATCAAGATCATCAATGCCTCATCAAGACTCTGTGAAAGACATTTTCAGATATTTGGAAGGGAATACATTACTCCTAACAGATTTGGTGTTTTTAGTGTTTTAGATAGTGTTAAAAATGGGACACTGAAAAGAAAATCTGTCTTTAACCTGTTTTTTTTCCCTTTTTCAGCATTTTAACCAAGTCTTTAATGACCAAGAAAAACAGCACAGTAAGAAAAACTACATTTTTAAAATCATATTTGAAAGTGTGTCCTTTGTTTTGTTTTAAATCTCATCAGATATTCAACATGTAAGATGTTTTAAGCCTTGTAGATGCAGAACTTGTTCCGCTTGTCTTCAGCTAGTCACACTTAAGACGACTGCACTTCAAAGAAATGCAGCTGCTCGACTTTTTCTAGAACCACCAAATGAAAACAAACCCCTCCACTGTTAGTCGTGCAATTGTTTTGTATTCAGACCATAATTAACAGCTGCTCTCATCATACTGTACACAATCTGAGCTCCTCAAACAAAAAAGCCCTCTGGCTCTTTCTCTACGTTGATTTCAAAGCAGATGAGTGACTTTACCTTCAGGGCTCAATCGCAATGCACTGCAACCCCCAGAGAAACCCATCTAATCAAATCCTATACTTCTCTTAGTTTAGAGTAGGGTGAGACAGCGATGGGTATTTAATGAGCTGCAGATAGAAACTTTACCAGCAGATGTCACTAAAGTCTAAAAACCCCTCTTTACCTGCTTGATACACTTATACCACCTTTGGTTTTTTTGTTTTTTTTGTTTGAAAAATGCTTAAAAAGTTGAATTTAATTACTGTTATTACCAACAGTAATGATACTCTATAGCCAATAATACTTATCTGTAACATTTGCATGAACTATATGGCAGTTACCTTTCCTTGCAGAATAACAATTTGCTGTGGGTAAAAGACACCTTATTCTGTATTCCCTGCACTATGCACAGGAGACAAAAGAAAAGTTAAAAAAAATCCTTTCCCAGAGTGCTGTACCAACCCTGAAAACATGGTATTGAGGAGGTGCTTAACAAACACTTGATCCTCATAATGCTGGAAACTGGCCAGCTGAGCCCCGAGGGCCTGGCAGAAGAAGTCCGCTTCCACCCAGGAGCGCTTCATCAGGACTTTCTCATCATGAAACACCTAGAAGAGCAACATTTCAGGTCAGCTGGGCTGAAATTGCAGAAATGAGCAACATTTAACATTCTTTCTTATATAAACCTTCTCTGTAATTTTCAGCAATATTTCATTTCTGTTGGCACTAAAGAGCAGGTTTTGAAAGCAATATGCATGATTTTGTATCATAGGAGAAAACAGCAATAAAACTATAAGCCTTCAGTTAAATGCATTTTTTAGTTAAACTTTTTTTTTTTTGTAACACCATCCCACCCTGACACCTATGCTTAAGGATAAGCATAAACATAAGGATAAGGAAAACCTTTTATTTGTCCCGCATTGGGGAAATTGCTGCAGTAGCGTGGTGGAGCGTCAAGAGCATAAATACGAGTGTAATGAAAAATCACTGTTTGTTTTTCTAATAAAAAATGAAAAAACTCAAGCAAATCACACAAAAAAAAGCAGTCATTAAGAATTCCATTACACGAAATACAATCGTTTTAAACAGAAAATGACAAAAACGTCTTAAATTCTAGTAATCTCAGGTGTTAAACTAAACAATGAGACTTGAAACGTGGAAGTTTGATAAAGCAAACAGCAAATTATTTACACACTGAACTGCTGGTTTGATAATAAAGATCTTTTTAACTCAACATTGAGGTAAAAAAAACTTCTGAAACAAAAAGAATGCTTGTTGCTGTGATTATGTGCACGCTACCTATTGGAAACTGCCTGCTTTACTGGATAAATAGTTATGGAAATAAACAAACAGATGGAGGAGTTCGGGGAAGCAAAATCTCTGCTATAACTGAGTTGGTTTTATTTGGGGAAATTTCTCTTTTTCATTTCCAGAAATCCTCATTTGTAAAAAAATAAATAAATAGTACAAATAAAGTAAAAAAAAGTTTTGGAAAAAGTTAAGAAACAAGCGTTAAAGGGTCAGAGATGTGAGATAGGACAGAACAGGAGAGCACCACCTTAAAACAGGGAAGCAACCCGGATTGTGAGCCCCAACCCGGTGGACAGGCGGTGTAGGCATCGACGTGGTGCTCTTGAAGCTGAACGTCGTGGTAGCTGCTGATGCTCTGCTCGCATACTGACATGGCCTTATGTGACTTGCAGTCTTTCACCTCCCAGCGACCCAGAGCAGGTCCACCTGACATGGCAACACAGCCACCCGCGCTGACTGAAGAACAGTTGAAGACGAAAGGAGGTTCACTGTCAGTCTATTTATTATTATCAAGCAACTATTATCAGATAACTTGTCACCTGGCTGGTGTTTGTTCCAGTTTGTGTAGGTAAGAGGTGGAGATGAGCCATTCTGGGAAAGCCAGCTGTATTCCTCCCTCCTGTCCTGGTCCATGAGCCCGATCCAGTAATACGTGCTACTGTTGGCTCCACTCGCGCTCAGCAAACTGTTGATAAATGCCTGCTCAAACCTGCCGGCACACATGACAAGACATTCTCTAATGAATGTGCATTTTTTGTTGAGACAATAAATAATTTGCTTAATAAAGGACCTGTTTTCCACAGTAAGTAGAGGGGCCTTGCAGTAATATCCCATTAGTGCATCTTCATAGCTCTGTTCATGACTAGTCACTGTGTAACAGGAACGGCCATGTCGTTTCCACCCCTAAAAGAAGTAAAACAAATAAAAATCCAATTATGAATATTCACTTATGTTGTACACCCACTTCCTACTGTTCATGGTCATGGGGTGATGGAGTCTAGTCGTGTCGTGAACAGGTCGTGTTACAAACGAGACAAACAGACAAACAGCAAAGCATGGTAAATTTAGAACAAGCAATCAACTTAAAAATATGCATGTTTTTTTAAATAAGCGAGGAACCTAAAGTAGCACAAGTGCAGGGAGGACGTACATGCTTCAGAGAAAGGGCCCAGCTGATACCTGGGGACCTTCTTAGTTTACTGTGATGCAGCAGTGCGAACAACCACGACACCACACAGTCCTGATCCAAAGTTTTATTATTATTACTTTTACACAGGTTTTTTTAAGTTCTCCTTATGTGACCATCTATTAACAAAATCAATGGAGCTAATAGAGCTGATTAATACAACCTAGGAAGCCAATAACACTGATTCACTGATTCCTCAAAGACTCGTCTGTCAAATAGTTGCCACGAGTTTCATCCGTTCCTTGTGCCCCTCGGTCACTTACCCACCAAGGTGATGCTGTGCAACAATACAACCATGACATGCATCAATATTTTTTGGTTTTGTGCAGTCTGAGTCACAGGATATTGACTGCTGGGATGAACCGGTCGATGGGCTCCTGATGTCAAGAAACATTCCTCCCCTGCCTTTAAGTCGCCATTTTCTACATTTCTTTTAATACAGGAAATAACAGCCTCCAAGCTAGAAAATGGTGAGTTTTCATGAATATTTCTGAGGTCTCAAAGGGCAAATGTGACACTGAAGACCTAAAGACAATGTATTTACTACACCTGCTGTCTGAACGGGGCTTTTAGGCATGTTTAGACCCCAGTTTCACCAAAACCAGTTCCCTTCTCACACGATCTTACTGCTGCATTCAGGACATGCTGGTGCACCACACAAACATTTCAAGAAATTAAAACACTCAAGTTTTTTTCTTTTTTTCTTTCTGATCTATACCAAATGTTAAAGGCAGCGCAGCAAAGCTTTCGCGCTTTGAGGAGACGGCTCTGACTCTGCGAGGCCGGGAGTGGCACTGGCACTGCACAGCCCTTTTCGATCCAAGTTTATAATCTGAATTCAAATTGTGCCTAACTCGTAGGTGCAATAATCCTGTATTTATATATTCACATTTACAATGTTATTTCTCCTGTAAAATGATGAAAGCAGAGAACTGCTTACTAAACACTGCATTTGATAACTCTGCCTTTCGAGCTCAGCTAAATAAATGTTTGGATATCTCATACTAAAGTATCTTTTAAAACAAAATCAGCTCCAGAATAAAGGTTTCTTGTTTATATGACAACTGAAGTTTTAAACCCACCCCCACAAAAGGTATTATTCTATGTTTTGTTGAAATTCCGAGCAAGTCTGTGTTTTTACATAAGCGAATGCAGTGTGGAGAGGGTGTTTTGACAAGTGGTGTTAATTTCTCCCTTTAACCCCCCATCCCCCCCACAAGGCTCTTGTTGGGGTCCAGACACCCACATGCACATCTGCATGAAGAGAGAATTCAGAGCTGTCCATAAAACTCGAATGTAAATGCCTTTCATGTTGCTGATGGACTCACTTTAAAAAACTAATTATCTGGTCTGACACAGACCACTTACATGCTGAAGTGGAAGCATAACTTTGTTTGCTATAAATCCAGCAAGAATCACCAGAAACTGCTCAAGCATGTTGGTTGATTTTGTGCTCTCGGTTTATTTTTTTTTGCCTCATGTTCCAGGGTATGAAGTAGCCCGATGACTCAGGGTACTTGCAAATAAAGTCACAAAGCAAAACGAAAGCCAGACAACACGTCAGCAGTGGAGTGAATCAGCTCATTGTGCTTCTGTAGGGGAAATCTTGCTCTCAAGTTGAACCGTAGCAGGCGTGTGACTCCTTCTGGTGCACGTCTGGATCTCTTCAGTGGTATTGTAACACAGCAGCAAATCTACCTAACAAACATCCATCTGTCCATCTGTTTTCTATGTCGTCTTCATCCTGTTTAGGATCAGGAGGAGGGAGCCTGTCTCAAATGTTTTTAGGTGAGGGGCGGGGTCTACCCTGTAATGGTCACCAGTCCTTCACAGGACCACACTGCGCCCTCTCTAATGCAATCCAGTTTAAAACACTGCTTTAAAACAAAACCGTTCTATGTATACACTAGTGTAGCAACCATGCGGTGTGGACACGTGACTATTCATGCTCACTGGACATGCATTGTCCGAAACCAGCGTTCCATGTTTAGCGGGAATAACTGCTACAGATTTCTTTTATGATGGCTGCACATGTAGGCGGTTGCAGGGTTAATAAATGCTGACTTTGGCTGCATAAGAGATGATACCAAAGAAAGCCCTGTCATTAAAGCCACTATATGTAGCAATACCTTTTCCGGCCACATGGGGGCTAACAGATCTGCTGTGGTGACAAAAGACACACTGACAATAGTGCGTTAATGAGTGGGGACGGTACACATCTTATTAGACCACTTTTCCCCACTAGAAGTGAAATTTATAGTGTCTTATGCCAGAGGCTGACACAGTTATTGATTACTGAGGTCTGCCGATCAGTTGCTCCTTGCTGAACCAAGATGCAGGCTAAAATCTAAGGGAGGGCGTGCTTTCGCAATAGTTGGTCCAATAGTTGGGGGGGGGGGGGGGGGGGGGGGGTTTAAATCGGCACTGAAAACCCGTCTTATCTTGGTGGCTTTTAACTAAGTTATCTAAGTCATTTTATTATGCTATTTGTATGTGTTTTAAAATAATTAACTTGAAATCAAGCATATTGTGCTTATGGCTTTTTCATCTTTTTTTTTTTTTTTTTTTAAACTACAGTTGTGCTACCTTGAGGTACTGGAGTTTAGGATTAAAAGCTGTGTAATCATTTAATCTAACAGGTTAACTCAAATATGTGATCGGCTTTTATCCAGATCTTCAATGACTTGCTCTTCAACAGGTGAGCGGCGCTGATGCAGATGTAGGTGTGTACGTGTTCGTGCTCCTACCACGGGACATCCTTCATCCCAGGCTCCAGGGTGCTGAACTGGATTCCGGCTTTCTCTTCTGCACACGGCAGGCAGTCGCTCATTACATGACGCCAACAGCCAATTACCTTTCTGTGACAGAAGTTAGCATTTTACTCCACAACCACAGCACCCGGCTGATACGTGCAAACATTATTTTTTTTTAAATAAAAAAAAAAAATGGGGACACAGTCTTTTAATCACCTGACTGGAATAAAATGATTTGTCCGAAATATTTGCTGATAATTTAACGTCTCCACTTTGAATTTTGCTTTAATGGAAAATTTAAAACATATTCAACAATGTCTTTGAGATGTAAAATGTGGAACATAAAAAGACTAAGAGGGGAAAAAAAGATTGGTAGTTTTAAAGATGCTTTTAATTTAGAATCTTCCACATAAATGGGAGCTTAAAAAAAGATTGTACATATGTAATAGCAGAGCCTGCTGATGTACAAAAAGCTGGATTTGCAAAGTCTGCAGTGCGGGTCATTCCCACAGGAATTTGACCAATCAGAAGACACTTGAAGACCTTAACTGGCACAATGTTAATTGTCACTTGTGGAAAACTCCAGAAGCAGAAGAAATGTCATATATTATTATTTAATATTGTATTATGTTCCATGATATATTAACAGTAATTGTTAGGTATCAGTAGTTGCAGTTCTCACAGCATAATAAAGAGTTAAGAGAAGATGCCACACCTTCCTGTCCACTTTGGTGCAGAGTGTTGCATCCGTCAGGTTGTGGATAGGGTGATACTGGTCCCAGAGTGTAAGAGTTACTGGTGAACCATCTGACCACTCCACAGCTGGCGACCACGCCCTCTTCCAAAGACCAATCCAGACCGCCGCGTTTCCTCCAGTAACTGTGGCACATGGGAGCACACCATAAGCACACACAAACACTAACAAAACACTATCTATTATCTTCACAACATCCTGTCGTATCGAGTATTGTACGATAATTCTCACAGTTAGCCAGGAGGATGAGCAGCATTTCCACCTCTGACAAAGAGTGGAGGCTGGTGAGGTTTGCCCCCTGAGAGACGCAGGCCTGAGAAGACGCCTCCCAGCTTCCAGCGTCTGCCTCTGGCAGCACACGGTAGCAGAAGCCATTGTGAGGCCACCAGCCGTCAGCACACTCTGTACGGATGTACTGCCAGTTCTCTGCAAAAAGAAGAACAAAGAGAGTAAAAGGAATGAAGCGAAACAACTAATCAGAACAAAGCATACCAGAATAAAACAAGCTGACAGCAGACATTGTTTTGGTCTAGGTGCCTACAGTGCAGCACAGAAAAAGGTCAACAGTTCACTTCACAGGTGCAGAGCAGCTGGTGAAGCCAACAGATACAAGACCTAAAAAATACTTCTTGTACATTTCGAACTATTCTCAAATTTCCACAGCAAGCTACACAAACAAAGCAAAGCAACAGACCCGGATTTTGACTCGGCACTGATGAAGATGTCACTCCATTCAAAGTGTATGAAAAGCAAGATCAGGGGAGACTGAAATGCGAACATCTGATTCCTGCCTCAGTCTTGTAGTTCATACCTGCTTCCACAGTGCAAAACTTCATACACACTTCCTGAAGAAAATAGGAATCAGGGTCCTTGTTAAAGGTGCATATGTGTTTACAAGCGCTCACCTAGCGACTCAGTTTTCTGGGTGTTGTTGGGTGTCTTCTTGCAGATGTAAGGCATAGCAGACTCGCAGGAGAGGCTCTGCCAGTGGTTGTCGTAGGCCGAGTTGTAAACTCCACACTGTCTGTTGTCCTGCAGCGGGCTGGCAGGCAGAGCTGATGGGATCACAGTGATGGGACAACATTTCATCTCCTCATTGTTTAGTGTACCACACGCCCTAAACATCTGGGTTCCCTTTGCTACAGACTTGCATATTTGACGCTTTGAAGGTATTACTGGAGCAAAAAAAAAACTGAAATTGTCAAATAGTACTTAATGAGTTCTCTTTGCGTCAAATACCGCATCTCTGTAAAATGTGGAGCTGAAGTGATGTTCTGTAGAGCTGAGGCTGGTGGCCTTTCAGGAATCTGTACCTGTGGTGAAATTCACCAGGGACAGAGGCGCTCCGTCAGACCACTGCCAGCCGTGTCCGTCCTTAAGGTGGTTCAGCCCAATCCACACCATCGCCCCGACGCTTGCCAACCGATCTAGTCCAAATTACAAAAATGAATTATGTAGAAGTCCACAACAACAACAAATCTTACTTTATCCTGAATGAAAATTTTTGAATGATTTTATAAAACAGTGATCAAAGCCTGAAATAGTCACTAATGACAATCTTGAAACTTTAACATTTTGAACAAGTCCTTTAAGATTAAGAATGCATCCTCAAGTCCTCACTGCCAGAACTGACCGACCGAAATCTGTTTCTTTCATTTTTCTTTGCTCACTTCCACATTTAGCTTTGGAGCTTTAAAATTTAAATGAAAAAAGTTAAAACTTTTCATTATCTGTGAAGATAAGAGTAGAAAAAAGTTGAATAAACAAATATTAACTAAAGGCTTTCTCTACTACAGCTTTAACATTAACTGAAAGAAACCTGTCAAATCAGACTTTAAGTTACAGTGATATTTTTTGAAGTTTAAACATTATTTAAAGACTGACATTATCAGTTTGTATTGTTACAAATTCAATTTTGCCTCCCTACTTCCATCCATCTGTCTCTCAGTGTGAGTTAAAGAAAAACCAACCAAGGACGCTGCTTTACTCTGTCAAGTCATGTGCTTTAAAATATGACTGCTGGCAATCAAACAGGAAATAAGGTTTTGTTTCTGTGGTTTTTGTTACTGTTTTAGTCCGCGAGCTTATGGAGATGGTGCTTAAACAAATCCAGAGTTAAAGAGAACGGGCCAAGCGCATTGCATCTGCCAGCAGTCATGGAAAGCTGTTGCTTTGCCTGCCTTTAGGCCTCAGAAAAGTGTTAAGAGTATGTGTAGTTGAAGTAAACTGAACCCCTGCCTGTTTGTGTTTTCTGTCAGATGCCTACCTCTGATGTACTTGTGCTCTGACAGGCTGGTGATGCTGAGCAGGTTTCCACCTTGAGCCTGGCAGGTTGACAGCGCCTGACTCCAGGTGAGGATGGTGTACAGGTTGAACTGGTAGCATGCCTGCAGCTCCTGGTTTGACTCCCAGAAAAGCTCACAACTGGAGTCTATGAGTGAACAAAAGAGTTAAACTGATAAAAACAGTCATAGTTCATCATAGTTTGACGGTGACATGAGCACAGGCCACCTCAGGTCTCTGTATGGACCGCTGAAGACATAAGAGGCTCAAACGGGTGGTGTCCACACGCGTCAGGAAGTGTGTTTAGTCGTATTTCTTTCTTACTCTCATGTGCATCAGTTTTACCTTTCACTGGACAGAATCCCCATCTTTCAGCAATGTCATAGCGAGGCGTGGTAGAGCACCAGTGAAGATGGTCCTCGCGCCCCTCATTTGTACACTCTGCGTACCATTTGTTGTTGTAATTAAAGGGGAAAGCACAGGGCATACCGTGTGCATTTCCTAACAAAGTGTGGATATCTGTAAATGAAACGTACACAACATGATTTGACATGAAAATAATTCCACGTCTTAAATCAGATGAACGCTGTGTTGTTTTAACACACTGCATTAACTCAAATTGGTCTATACTGCACAGTGACAATGTGGATTCTTTTTAAAAACCCGTGCAGGATAAATTAGGTCTTCACCTTCATATGGATATGAGCAGGGACCCTCTTTAGGAGTGTTGTACCTTTTCCATTCATGGAAAATATTTTTCTTTACCACCACCAAACGTCCAGCCACAGTCACCTTCCACTGGGAAGCCCCGTACAGCATGTTTCCGCGGCAGCGCCACCACAGCATGGTGTGGGTCATGTCACACTCAAACATGCTGAGAGGCTGCGTCGCGTCTGAAATGTTCAGGCCCAGGCACATGCTGGTGCCTAAGTTGAAGAGGCGGTGATGAGAGACCCACTTCCACAACATGCGGCGCGTAGGGCGCTTGCAGTCCTCCAGCACCAGGTTGAAGCGATCCACTGCGATGCAGCGTTTCAGCGGCACGCTCTCCAGGATAAAAACACCCTTCCCTGGAGATAAACAGATGAAAGAGAAGAAGATCAGAGATGCAGACGTGGAAAAGTAGAGAAATGAAGACAGACATGAAGGAGTGATTGAGAACTTTCATGTAAATTAGTGCAACAGGTGGAGGACAAATTGATCATGACAAATTCTTTTTTTTTTTTGATGTGAGCAAAAGGACAGACTCATTTACCGCCAGCAGACAGCTACTCATTTACAAAATGACAGACATTTTCCATATACTGATGATATTGAGATGGTTTTTCACTAAACCTGAGCATTCCTCAACTATAATAAATTCTTGAGCAAACGCGCAAATGAGTGAAAGAATTTGTTGATCTGAAAACTCAAAGAAAAGCGAGTATGTACGCTCCTTTCAACTCAGTGGTGAAAAAAAAAATCTCTCGTTGTCATGACTGGATAATAGATAGGCAAAACAAAGTGTGTGTTACTCATCCTCATTAAATGATTGAACTAACTGCAATAATTTCAAGCCGTTACAAAAATTGTCTTAAAAAGATGTTCACATCCAGCAGGAGAGGGGTTCCAATATCTAAATGTTGTGTGTGGGAGGGTCTATCTTCAGTGTCCACTGAGAATTAAATCATTTTCAGTCTATTGTTAGATTTAATAGAACTGTATCAAAGTACCAAACTCTTTCTTTGGTATAAAACTGAGACTGAAACTGCAACACTTTAATTGCTTGCTACAGAAGTATAACATTTGCCACCACACCTCACCACATCTTCTTTTAACAACATTGTTCAAACATAATCATAAAAATACCGTATCTAGTTTGGGTTATAATAGAGCAAGGCATCAGGGTGGCACCCTCCAGTATGTCCCACCAAAACGTGTTTAAAACATCCCGTATGAAAGGTCACTTAGCAGAAGTGGAAGTTACCAATGCCACGTTCACTAATGCACCCCCGTCATGGATGCTGGATAATAAGCTGTCTGCTGATGACATGGTGCGCTCCTCTCTGTCCCACACCTAACGTCTGTGATTCCAAAAATAACTTTATTCCTACTGGTCGGACAGTTTTCCACATCACCTCACTGTTACAAGAGCTCATGCCCAGACAAGTTTCTGGATCTTATTTAGACCTGAATTTATAATTTTCAGAAAAGTTAATAAGACTGTGAAGATGTGATAGAAATGTGTCTGCTTTCAAAGCAATATGGATTTATAAGGATTTGTAAACTACTTTCAGTGAATGCAGATCATGAAAACATCTGATGATGAAATCTTTGTCCTTTTAAATCAGTAGATTAAAAACTTTTCAGTTGTCACTGTTTGACCCTAACCTTTTTTAAGTGAGTTCCTCTCCATCCAGAAACAAACTTTTTCACTGACCTGCTACCAGATAACCAAACTACTTTAGTTGAGAGATTGCAATGTAAGATTTAATGTTTTCACTGGACTTTGCTTAGTACTTTTAAAGCATTTAACACTATATACAGTTCGGTCCAGTATTTCGACAATAACTGAGTTTTATGATTTTGACTTTCTATGCCACTACAATGGATGTTTTTTCTGCAGCATTTACATTTCACTTGTCTTTTATCATTGTCACCTTCTGAAATGGACAGACGCTGCATTTTTCTTTGGTACAAGTTCTCCTTCATGT
The DNA here is from genome assembly GCA_014839995.1 of Xenentodon cancila. NCBI lineage: Eukaryota > Metazoa > Chordata > Actinopteri > Beloniformes > Belonidae > Xenentodon > Xenentodon cancila. The sequence continues at coordinate 9,740,940 of CM026197.1, read as the reverse complement.
TGTTCCTGGAGAAGGTGGAGTCACGTGACTACGCTTGCAGTGGCATGTTTTTAAAGGGAAAAGTACAAGAACAACACAGTGGAGAAAGTGATAACAAAATTAAAAGAAAAGAACTGAAAATAATTGATGTGGGCCAGGTGGTAAGACTCATCTCAATCAATGTGAGTACAGCTGATTTATGACAAGGTGCAAATCACTGGAAACATTCAAGAACAGAAAAGGCATATTACACTTAACATACTGTAATAAACATGGTGGGGGCGGTGTTATGGTATGGGCGTGAATGACCAAACAGGCTCACTTGTGTTTTACTGATGACAGAAGCAGCAAGATGAATTCTGAGACCCACAGGGCCTCGCTCTCTGCTCAAATTCAGCCAAATCTACAAACGTGATAAAACAACGCTTCACAGTGCAGATGGATGATAACGACCCTAAACACTTAAAGCGTTTTAAAAGGAAATAGATGGAATATTCTTCAGTGGTCATTTCTGCTGCCTTACCTCAAGGCAAAGGAGCAGTTGCTGAGGACAAACTGAAGGGATAAATAAGCCCAAAAAGACACCAAAAAAAACAACTAGGAGGCAAGTTAAAGCATCTCCAGGGAGGAAGCTCGGTGCATTTGGTGATGTTCATGGGCGCCAGATTTCAGGCAGTATACTTATATATTTAGTTTCACAACAGCATGTCGACTATGAATGAGTTTAATCAGGATAATCAGTATAAGAGATTTGACAGAATTTTAGTTATTTTTTCCTCTCTCTTATTGGGCTTTGTCTTGTTAAAGATACCAAACCAAAAACAAACAAAGCCCACTGTTGGTAATGTGAGCCTGGAGCTGCTCTGATCCAGGGGCCACAACAGGAAGCGGGGAGACTTCAAAGTAGTTTTGTTTCCCCACAAGACAACTCACAAGCCTGGACATCAGTCTTCTTCTCTCCTACAACGTGCAGTTAAATAATGATCTCTGTCACAGCACAAAAAAAAAGCATCCAACCTAAAGGTTCACAGTTTAATTCCAAAAGACGAGTGACGTCCGAGCATCTAAACGACTCCCAACTTACTGTAAAACTCCCCGAGCTGCCTCTTGTCCAGGACTTCATCGTCCTCCTCGGTGACACACACGCAGCTTTTCGCCAGCAACGCGGTTACACAAAAAACAACCGCCACGGCCGCCGCGGGGACGTTGACGCGACACAAGTACGTTAACATTTCCACGGCGTGATGGGGCGTCGAGGAGCGAGCAGAGTGCGGTCATTCCGAGGCTCCCGGGCAAAAAGAGGGGATATTTCGGGCTCGGTGTCCTTCTCCCATAGAAAAGTTTGGTCGAGTTAGTTTTTCAGCGGGGAACCAGCGACGTCACGTCTGACGGAGGAGCCGCCGCTGTCCGCTGCGAGAGCTGCATTCCTGCCGCTCCGCGATGTTTCCACTGGGAGAGAGCCAGTAAACGTAGGTTACACTTAAACCGGAGGGTTTCAACAAACAAATACACGCGAAAGAAAGGAAAAGCATTTCCCTAAATGTGCACTAAAGGTCCTCTTAATTTCTTGCCAACGCTAAGGAATCTTAAGGGAGGACTTATGAGGTCCCTTGACGTTCTTTAAGGTATCCTTGATATTAACTGCAAAGGTCTTGGTCAAATAAAGGTCCTAACACTCAAGGAAAGAAACCAAATCATTCCTGACACACACAAAAAAAAAAAAAAAAAAAAGAAAGAAAAGAAAAGAAAAAGAGCCACTGTTGAACCAACGCTTACGTTTACATATAACCTCCTGGGAACTTTTTCTGTTGGTTCCCAGAACATCCCTTTACAGTTTCTGCCTGATGGCCGAGTCACCAGACTTAGATCCGTCTCCTGTCCCTACAAGTCTGAGTTAAGACTTAGTTATCAAAGACAAAGCAGAGTGCAAATCAAGTTAACTGTTAATCTTAGTTTAGCCTAAACCAGGTGGCACAGTTTTCAGCTTTTTAAGCACATGCATAGTCTTTAAAAGGTCATTTTGAAGCATCTTACATTCATTCATAAACTCATAAAAATCACCCTGGCAGCACCTCTTTTTTAATTACGTGATAGCCAAATCAGCAACCTCAATTACATGTTTACACCCTAGTAATGAGCTATTATGCCAAATTATTATGGCAAATTATATATATAAAAAAGAATAATCTGAGGACTTGTCTCATTTATGAGTCCAAATGGTGCAAAATCATGAGTTCAAGTCTAAGTCTAAATTATTGTGCTCATTCGAGGTCTGGCTCAAGTCCTTAAAATTAGGGTTTGAGTTGGACTCAAGCCAGAGTCTTGGACCTGAGTACTACAAATCTGGTTCCTGCTAAGGCTCTGGAAAGATTTCCTCAGAGAACATTCCTGAAACATTCAGAGAACTCTAACCCAAAAGCTTTCTTTCACACTGCAGGATTTCAATCCTGCCAGTTACCAAGTTTGCAACTGTGAGTGATCACCTGTTTGTACTCGATCATTATGTGTGACTAACTAAAACCCTATGTTCCCAATGGCATACTTTCATGAGTAAACCCAACCACAGTGTACACTGCATACTGACATGTAAAGAGTACTGTCCCAATGTATAAGTGTGGTTGTGTTCTTACTAGAAAATGATCGCAATCTTTCTTCTTGCTTTATCCAAGTTACTGCCAAAATTTTCCCTTTTTTTAGCATTTGTAAATTTCAAACAAAATTAACCCAGTTTTCTTTGTTTTGAGTGTAATGTCTCGTTTTTGCCATAAGTGATTAAAGTTCCACTTCTGATATGTCAACATGACGCCCACCGTGGAGTCTGTGAGTCTCTGTCGTTCCACACTTAATTTTCTTAATGTTTTTTTTACTAAACCATCCGGGTATTAGCAGTGCACTTCATGAAGACAGAAAATTAAATGTGAACTCACTGATTGCGCTCAAAATAACAAGTGTGAGTGTAAAGCATTTTGAGTCAAAACAAAAGCTCCTACAGAGCTGTCCATTTTTATATTTCACTATTGCTGACAGATGACTGATATTTAGCCAGTTAAATATGTGGAGCCATCAGGGGAACCTCTGTTCCAGCTACAGCCAGTGAAACAGCAAAACATGCTCTGTAATGACTGAGGGACGTTCACTAAAGGTTACGTTTCCTTCAACATTCAGGAGCATTCTCAGAGGAAATCTTTAGAGAACCCTCGCAGGAACTGTCACAGGACCTTCTGGGAACCAATAAAAAAAATATTAACTGGAGGTTTTTATGTAAAAGAGAACATTACAGAAATATTTAGTGAATGTCATTATTATTTTTGTGGGTGGGAGGACACATGAGCTTGAATTGTGCATGCACTAGACATGATCTGTCTATGCTGTTTACATCTTGTATCCAATAACTCAACCTTTCAAAATGAAAACATGATGGATGGATGGATGGATGAATGGATGGATGGATGGATGGATGGATGGATGGATGGATACTTCTGTTTACCTGGACAGCAAATTCTTAATTCTCAAACATGAGCGCATCGTCATCTCTAATTTATTTCTGTATGTGGTCATTTTAAAGCATCCAACTTTATTCAGGTAAATGCACCTGCAGCTGCAAATTAACACAATAAAACTAGATTTTCAGTACTAAATCCATAGAGCAAGAAACAGTCATATGAGAGCAAGATAAATTTTGTTTTGGTTCTATACAAGATTCGCTTGGTCTGCTCATAATTTTGGGAAAATTAATTTTTTAATTGCTAAAAGGAAACAAATTATTAAAAGGACTTCAAGTATAATTGGTTTAATAAATATCCATGACAGAATTAAAGAACTATGGTGTGATGTGCACTGGCATTTAAACCTGAATATCAAGTAAATAACCCATTCGCAATAGGCAATTTCACTTTATTTATGTGCCATACTAAAAATAAAAACTCAACACAACAAAAGATATTAACACTGAAGGCTCAGCCTTACTTTACAATCGACAACAAACACAATATATACCTGTATATTTACAGACGTTTGAGTAAATCAAAGTTTTTTTTCAGTAGTTGACCACTCATAATGCCGGCTCGTCTCTCCCAGGCCGCATGTTCACGTGTGTTGAATCATGCAGCAGATAACGTTATTGTTTTACAGTACAGCATGGCAGTGCACTTTTACAGCAGTAAATCCATAGTCCCGTTCTTCTGGTCACAGTGTCACCTACTGTTTCATACCACCTCAGAATTCATACAGTTTCATACAAAAACAGTTTTAGTACAGACATTTCTCTCTGTGTCACATTCACACAAACACACGCGCACGTACACACAAAAAACACGCAAATATAAGTTATCGTCAGTAGTGACTCATGGTAATAATCTTTTCCCTGTGTGTGTTCTTATAAGTTACATTTTTAAATGTAGACGTTGAGCTTCTGAACAGAGGGTTGGTTCCCTGGAGAGAGAGGAAAACAAGAAAAAACAAAACCATGAGGAGAAGCTCTGGAAAAGTCTGGATTTTTTTTTTTTTTTTTACAGCAAAATTTAATAAAAATTAATGTGTGACTGTAGCTCTGTTAATGCTCTCTGATGTCCCCAGTTTGGTCGGGTTGGTCAGTACTTTTTGCATAAACTGTGATTGTTACCAAAAAAAAAAACTAAAAGAGTGAAAACTTAATTATTTTTCAGTTAAAAGAAAAAAAAACAGCTAATGTAAAAAGACATGAGAATAATTTGACAGTATTTCCATATTTGAGCTTTCGTCAACACATTTCACTGGGATTTGAAGTAAGACATTCAAAGTTTAGATTAAGAATCACACATATTTTTCTCTGAAATCTGCATCTGCACCACAGAACCAACCAGCCAAAGCTTGTACTGCTTATATTACTGTAACTGTGTGTAGAGTACAGCAGTAACTTTACATTTATTTCTATAACTGCCTAATTGCAACGCCCTTTAAGCTTATTGTTGGCAGCAAAAAAAAAAAAAAACCCAACAACAAGAAGTTAATATAGTTCCACAAACATGACATGGAACGTGAAAGGTTATAACCTCGTGAAGACTAACTGCATGCATTGGCTAACTGTGAAATATGATTTTTTTTAATTAACACTAACTCAATTAATGAACAGCTGAGGAAAGAAATATTGCTTATGTGATATTTTGATGTTTATAGCTGCTTTTTGGCAGCCCGGAAAAAAAGGGTGAATGATGTTACACATTCTGACTTGACATCACCCTGTTTCCCCCTGAAGATGACAACCCGGTTGGTGGTTTTATGGTTGGGTAGTTTGTTGGGGGGCACAATTTAGTCTTGGGAAAGTCTGTAGTGTCTACTTCAAAAAATCCCTGATCGTGACTCTTTGGCACTGTTCACACAGCCAGTTTGTTTCCGACACTGTGGTGCCTTTATTTACAACAGAAGCATAACACAGTCACATTAGCTCTGTGGCCATTAAGCCACAGTACCGCCTTGGGAGGTAGTGACAGTGGCATTGCAGAAAGGTGCAACAGGGCAACCAGGAAGGCTGCAAACTCTGTACAGATGATGAGACCAGTCCATCACTGGGACGGTGAGAGACAGTCCCAACACCTAGTAGATTGAAAAGCAAGCTGAAGACACAGTGAGAGGGAGAGAGAAAGAAAAAATACCACCACGTCTTCTACTATTATTACCTGTTAGATTTGCTGATGTCCTGGACTCAGTTTTGGCAACAACCAGCTATATAATATTGACAGCCTCATCCTTTAATTAAAAAAAAAAATCCTACCGTCTGCCATTTGGCCTTTGCCCTCTCAGCTTCAAACTTGGCCACTTCTTTCCGGTCATGGACTGACACCAGAACCTTCCACACAGCCAGCAGGATCAGACCAATGCACACGACAGAAAGTGAGACCCCCAGAATAATCATGGGGATGTTGGGGGGCTCTGGGCATTCTAAGATATGACAGATGATCAAATAAGATTAGACCTGCGTATAATATTAGGTTTTGACCCGTTTCTCGTCCTGTTGCATGGCTTACCATACATCTGGAGGTTGTAGGCAGTGGTCCCCATCTCACCATCTATCACATTAAAAGATGCCCAGCACTCATTTTCCATCTTGAGCGTGCATGACATAGAGGGACTTTTGTCATGATCTGAAAAACAATGTGAGTTGAACACATTAGGGAGGACGGGAATCTGTTGCACATGTATCCTCTTTCCTTTTGTAATTGCACTGACGACATAAAAGCATATACTCTCCTCTGTTGTGGTGTCATTGTGACATCAATGTCAAGGACTACTGATGTGTACTCATGTGCTTGGACCACACGAAGCCTGATCCTCAGTGTTGATCAGATATACTTCTCAGCTTGCACGACTACAGCGGTTTTAATATCAGCTCTTCTATGAAGGAGGACCAGGTCCTTTGGCTATTCACATGCATGACAATAGCTCTGCCTGTACAACAAGGTAAATAATCTGTTCCCCATTGTTCCAAGCTACCTGAAAGTGTTGGGTTAGAGAAGGGGGAGAACAGGCTTCAGAGAGACACCGAGTCGATAGAGTTCGGCATTCCTCCAAATCACTGACCCTCACACTGAAACCTTACTTGTTGATACCGTTATAACAAACACAGCGCTGGAGGGAACTCATTCTACTGACAAAAAGCATTTATAGCTTTGATTTTTACGATTTAGTTCATTAAAAACATCCCACTGAGTATATTTTTCTCCAGGCAATCGCCAGAGTAAATAATGTGCTTTTTTAATGTCGTCCTTTTATTGATTTGAGTTCAGACCAGTGACGAGAGAAAGTGAACTTGCTTAGACTTGAAGCCTGCAACAGATCCTCTGGTGATTAGTCAGGGAGAAAATGTATGGTTCACTGTCATAGTTGTGTTATTGTGTCATCATGACAGTCGCAAGCAGCAGCTATTTTGTAAATGTCTCCTTGTTGGCTTCGTCCAAAAGAAGTCTGGCATCCAAGCTACAAAACAAAGGTGCTTTTTAAGATTTCTGTTACTACATCAACATGTACAACAAACAGCAGGGACTTCCCATGACAACCTTCCTAACCGACAGCTCTCTTTAGGAGTATTTGAAGTTTGATCAGTCTACAGCAGTAAGTTATTAATCGCTATATTAAAAAAAAACTCTACTAAGCCCACTTCTTTGAAGTTATTTTGATTGCAAGGAGAAGAGTGACTATTATTATTGTTGTTATCAATATTTCTTTCCATTTTATATACAAGGTTAATCCAGTACAGTCCTGTTATTATTATTATTATTACTATTATTATATCATTGAAACATTTTTAATTTTAAATGGTTCATTGTTATTGTAATAATCTGCTTAAATAAATATACATTTTAAAAAACTGTACAGTTTATGATTAAAGCCATTTGCAGTAAAACTTGAGGATCCTAAAAGAAATGTATAAAAGTTCAGATGTGATGTCTTTAAAGGAAAAGTTGAACAAATGAATATGAAATAATTTAGTAATGAAACTGTTATGAGGAGTCGGTGCTTGCAAACAGTTTGAAGAATCAGAATTTGGATTCTGATGTGAAAGTCGACCAGCAGCTACTTGGAACAGGGACATGGAAGTCAAAATTGCTGAATAGCCTGCTGCTGGGAATTACTTTCTGCAAGAATCTAAAAAGGTGGTACACCCTTCGTGCAAGCTGTTTGTTCGTTGTTGCTTTTTTTCTTTGCTCTCGTTTTGGGAGTTATGTGCATCTGCGTGGGAGTGTGTGGATGAATGAAACAAACCGAGAATGAAACACACAATAAGGTTAACTGAACCACAAACGTACGCTGTGGGACTTTAACAATACATCAGTATGGGTTGACTATGAAGCAGTTAGTGTATGTAGACTAGAGTCTTTTACCTTTTGTTCTGTTGATATAAATTTTAGCAATGCTGCACTTCTGATCGCACAACTGAGGTTCTTCTTCTTGAAGATGACACTCCACGCAGGCCCTGGCGTTAAAACACACACACACAAAAAAAAAAACCCAACAGTGTGATGATATAGTTACCCGTGGCAGCAATGGTTTAATGAGGCTCCAATCACTAACACAGGGCATACACAGGAATCACGGTGCTGGTCACTTATCAGCGTTTTCCCAAGGCTTCACTCAGTCTCTATCACCAGCCTCCCCCTGAGACATTGATATCAAATAGCACCAGCCCTGACAGCTGCTTTACAGTGGAGAAAGGAAATCTTTTAGTGCTATGTTGGGGACATTTGTGTCTTTTGATGTTACATGGAAGGTGTAGACACATGTGAACAAGTGGACCAGAACCTGATATCCCTGAACTCAGAAGAACAGACAGATCATGTGGCACAAGGAGAAAACATCTTTAAGGTAAGGAAATATCAACCACGGCAAAAAAGCTGACAAAATCCTCCACATGTAGTTTTGTTTTAGAAAGCGACGGTGTTAATCTGTTACTCACCCTGCAGAGCTACAAGCGTTTCCACATGTTGGGCATTTCTCACACTTGTCCCCAGATGCTCCAGGAACAGAGCAGGCACACTTGCCACACTTGCATTTCCCCCGGCCACTGCATAGCTCGCCGTCCTCCGACATGCACGCCTCAGAGCTGGTGCTGCAGTTGCAGTACTCCCCTGTCCAACCACGTTCACAGTGACATTCCCCACAGTCACAGACTCCATGGCCTACGAACAAAAAAATTATTCAAGAAGGATTCCCATATCGCCCTGTGATAGACTGGCGACCGATCCAGGGTGTGCCCCTGCCTCTCGCCTATAATGAGCTGGGTCAGGCTCCGGCAGACCCCCGTGACCCTGCAAAGGATTGAAAACGGGTATAGAAAATGGATGGATGGATGGATGGATTCCCACATCATCACATCATCACATGACTAACCCTTTCATGCATACTTGTCACTACATTTGTCACCAGCATGGGATTAGATGCTTTGTTTGCACATTAGACACTCCAGTGGACATCAGGGAGTCATCCCACATTAATTAAATGTATAAATGTATTATGGTGCACAAAACTGACTAAAGAACTTTTTTTTTTACAGTAAAATCCCTTAAGGAGTGAAAATACGAATATGCAGAACCTAAATTCGTGCACGAAAGAGTTAAGCCACAACATTCATGAGTGATTACTCACCTCCGCAGAGCTCCCCACGAAAGCGAACACAGGAGTAATTGTCACACTCGCAGTGAGGCCCATAGATGCGGCCGAAGCTGGACACATGACACACACACTGCCCGCAATAACAGTGCCCCTGACCGTTGCATATTTCAGAGTCATTGGTCGCGCGGCAGTTACTCAACAAGGCGCTCTCCTCACTGCATTCGCACTGCGCTCCCAGGAAGCCCGGCTGACAAACACACACGCCACACTGGAAAGCTCCTTGGCTCTCGGTGCACTGGCTGCTGTTTGTTGAAGGAGGCTCCAGGCAGTCGCACGAGCAAAGAGACTCCAGTTCCACCTCCAAGCTGCCCTGTAGGCCCACCGGTTTGAGGGAGAAATGCCGAACTCCTGACAGGCATCCCGACAGCTCCACGGACACGTTGAACACTACCTGCAGAACAAAGGAGAGGTTTCATTAAACTAAGCCCAAAACTGACTATCTGGATTCTTTTTGTTGTTGTAAAGCTCCAGTGTTGGACAAAGTGAATAGTCTGTCGCAGTGATTGATATTTTGAGGGATGTGAGCTCTGTGCAGTGATTTAACCACGCGTGTGCCATGAAAATCTAATTTGTGTGAATGCACCTCTGGAAAGTCAACAAATGCACGACTTACTCTTTTAAGAGTAACATTTAACATAAACTATCTACCATTCCCATAACAGTTAACGTGTGTCATAGCTTTTATGCAAAAGTCAGGGTCAGGGTGTTTTTTTAATTTATTTATTTATTGCTAATTAATTTGTCACTGTTTTTGTAGACTGCTGTAATAAAATCCTAATTATGACTCATTCAATATATATTTACTTTACTCAGTTCTAATTATGACCCCCCCCCCCAAGTCCTTCATTGGAATATCAACTTATTACAATAACACAAACTGGATTACTGGTCCATTTTAATGAAATTCCATTAAGTTACACAAGAGGACTCTGATTTTTTAAAATGTAAAAAACATCTCATAAACACCATTTTTGTCAGAAGCATAAAAATATTGCAAATACTTTCTAATGAGATGTTGCCACAAAATAATAGTTTTACAACAAAAAAAACCCCTAACAATGTTACGTGAAGAAATATCTTCACGTAACATTATGTTTAAGTCAGTGATTAATGTAGATGAAGGGTTTATACAGCTTTCTGCTCTCATGTCTGGTGATCTGACAGGTCCAGCCGATGTCTTTTTAAATCTGAAAATGAATTAATCACACGTGCTAAGGCTCAGAGAGAAAATGGCTTCAAACTGCATCTATCTAGACTTATGCCTCTCTGACAGGAAAATGGTAATGATTATTTTACATGATGTAGCTTTTAACCAACGAAATTGAATTTTACCGAGATCAGATAATGGCTGTAACATGCTCTTATCTGAGAGCCAGTCAAACCTCAGCTTTGTTGCATAAGTGCTGATCAAGATCAGAAGGAGAGCACATATGACACCTACTTTTATTTATTTATTTTGCATTGGATTGGCCAATTTTTCAAGTTCATCAAGAATCGCAAGATTCTGCAACAGTTTAGCGTAAAATGTCGTTATTGCATAAGTCAGGCCGTTTGCCATCAACGTTTTTACTTCGTCAAGCAGTGACAACTTCAACATTTGGTGCCATTTGGTGCTTTGCTGTCAACATATTATTCAGCGTTACAATAATTTGAACTCCTCTAACCTGTTTGAGAGGTGTCTTAAGATGAAATCAAAAACGTGATATGAACAGAAGCCACTGACCGTCTCTCCTGGTTTGATGTTGGAGCAGCGTTTCAGATCAGGAAAGACTGTCCCGTTTGGACAAATGGTTGTGAAGGACATCTGTAGCTCCTCTGTGTCTCCAAGTGCCTCAAGTTCAATCTCTGAACGCAGTTCCTATAAAACAGTTCATATGTTGTATCAACAGCTGCCCCTATGGAAAGGCAATACATACTAAAATAGAAAGTTCTTTTCTCCGAAGTGTCCAGACGTTCAAACTTTGAAATAGATATATTGATTTTTGAAGTGGGGCTTCTTTTAGAGCTGTGAGTAGGACTTATATTTTCACCCTGCTTTGACCTGTGATATGCTGATCGTTTGAAACCTCCTCTCTAATTCTGTCTTTTCGGTGAGTCATCTCCCCAGGTGTGCCTGGTGATACAAAGCACCCGAGGAAAGGATGACAGCTAACTTCTGCCGGAGAAAGAGCTGTGTTTGAATGACAAATGACCTCTGACGGATTGTCTGGGCACTTACAGAGGGGTTAATTTCCTAAAGGTCTGCAATTGTAATGAGTCTGTAGTGTTGCTATGGAGGAGAAAACTGGGACGGGAACCATCCAGTTTAACACAGATTCAATCTGTAGAACAGACTTAAAAGACTGCAATTTTATTAAGCAAATCTGGCTCAAATATTTACTTAATAACCAAGACTAATTTATTAAAAACACCAGGCACAAATACTAACTATCTAACTGCCTTCATATTCACCTCTGTGTGCATCGTGCTGCCTTTAAGAACCGCTTCTACAGTCAAATAATATTTTTTTTTAAAAAGAGACCCCTCTCATGGTGGGGTTACCAAGGGTGTGAACGATGTAACTGACAAAGTAATTAAAGGGCTGTGCATCACCACTAGTCGCCGTCGCCAGGGGGGTTTACATGGAGGACAGCAGAAGAGAGAGTGGAGAAGAAAGAGCGAGTCAGAATCAGAGGGGAGAGGAGATCAAACAAATGGGACAAGCAGAAACTTGCCGTCAAACATGCGAATGCAAAGCACCGGGTGGCAGAGGCAAAATGTAATAGAAGGAAGAATGAAAAGCAGGGGGGGAACAAGAAAAGGAGGAGGAATGGGAAAGGCAGTTGCCTGTCATATAAAAATTATGATGCACAGAAAGTTAACTCATGCATGCCAACATGGTCATGGACCTTTAATTTAAAGCAGTTTGACAAATAACTTAATTGGAAAACAAAAAAGCTTTCACTGCTTCTCCAATGGCAGGTGTTTTCTGGCTCGCTGCTTAGGAGGAAACACAACCACACAGCTCGGACGGTTTACTTGCTTTGTATGCTGTTACAATCAGTTCCAGGATGTTCCGTGAATCTGTCGCCAGGACTCCAACTGTGGCGCCGGGTATGAGGTCTGCATAGTTCTGGGAGAAATCCAAAACAGTAAAAAAAAAAAAAAAAAATGCAAAGTTGTTGCAAATGTGGGCAGCCTCGCTCACGGTCCCAACAGCAAACGATGGAGAAGGTAAAAGGAAGAAAACTGGGCTAGTTCTAACAGGCTGAGTGAGATTGTAGCTCAGTAGATAAATATGTGAAGCTTAGAAAGTGTTACATTCCAACTAAATGGGTGTTTTTTGGGTTTTTGGACCTATTTCAACTCAGTCTCACCTATATCGCGCCAAATCACAAGAAACAATTCAGTTCAACTTGTTCCAAATGAGTCCAATTAATACAAAGCCAGTAAAATAACAATAATAATTGTTGCTTCGAAAAAGAAACCAACAGAGTGCATCAAAACCGCATCACATTTCACTTGAAAGAAATGTATAACTGTTTTGCTTGTTACCTTATAGATGTTTATTTGATTCTCTGTTACGGCAAATATAAGCAGAATGTTGTTTTCCACCACTTTATCAATCAGCTGACCAAGAGTTGGATACTCCTGAAAATATATTAAAAAACAAAAAAACAGGGTCACATGTAAATACTGAGACGTAACATTTATCTCAACTAAAGGTATTGTGAGTTTTAGACAGAAAATTGAAAAAAAAAAAAACGTTAAAAACATACGGATTGAGCCAATCAGAGCTAAGTGTTGGGACACTCATTTTTGCTGAGATCAGTGATGAGTCGATCCAGTTCTGGCCCACACACGGTGAACAGATTTGACTCTGGTTTGGATGTGTGTGGCGGAACCAGGTTGAGCTGAGAACTGATGCAAATTTGTGCATTTAGACTAAATTTGAGCCATGCAAGATGATTCGATTTTAAAGAAGACATATCCCGTTCTGTTTCAGTACCATGACTTGTACATGGACCAAGTCTGGAGTCTTCCCAGTCTACCAGTCTTGTTTCATGAAATTTAGTCGACAGTTGAAGAGTTTTAATTAAAAAAATGACCATTTCTGTTGACCCAGACAGAGCTGATTTGGACTCTAAAAGGGCCAGTCTATACCGGGGGAGGGTTTACCTGGATTGTGGACCTGGAATACTCATTATTGACATCTAGGTGACACTGCCCGTCGTTGGGAATCACAATGCCGGCCATCTTACTGTCCATCCCGAAGTGTGAGTCAGCATCACTGACAAATACCAGCAGACGCATCGAATCATTCCTCCAGCCAATTTTGTCCTACAAGAGAGACAAAACTGAGCTGACTAATCAAGTAATAACTTTAGTGAATCAAAATCATACACTTACATCTGAATTAATATATATTTTAGGCACGTTTATGTCAAATCTCACCCCACACACGGCTGCTTGCATTACAGCATCAAAGCCGCACTCCAACTCATCTAGATTTGCAGTTACACGTTGTTTAGCAATGATCTCGTTGAATCTGTTGGTTTCGCTTGTCAAAGACAAGACATGTTTGTAGCCAAATGTTGGCTGGCAAGTCAACCCTATATTGCTGTAACACAGCAGAAATAAATGGGAATAAAAAGGTGAAAAATCGCTCAACCTCAGAGCAGGAGATGTTGTTGAGCACTCTCATCGTTGTTGCTGACCTGCAGGGGTTGATCAGTTCTTGCTCTGTCACCTTAACGAAGGGAAGGACGGGCTTCTCCACGAAGGACCCAAAGCCCATTCGAAATTTACTGGTAAGCATGGCCATCTCTTTAGACAAAGAAGAGCCCAAGTCTTTGATCATCTGCAGATCGTCCACCATGGATGCTGACAGGTCCATCAGGTAGTAGGTGTCCACAGGATAATCCTCTGTGTGTTGAATCTCAACCTGGAAGGTGACCTCACTGCCTGCGTGAAAACAGAGTCCACCTTTTGTTTCTGTCTGAAAATCAGGAATCACCTTCGGAGCTGGCTCATCAATTCAGAATACTGTGGAGTGCTTACCAGGTCGCAGCTTCAGTGCCATTTTTTGTGGAGAGATCTGAGTGCTGTTTGAATTGCTCGTCTTCTTCCCAAGGGGCCGATCCTGGAGGACTTGGGCTTTGGAAATGGGGAACTCAACATGGTACCTGGCACATCCTTTTTCTAGCAGGCCATCCAGAGTGTCGCATCTTTCTGAGACTGAAAACCAGTCAGTGAAATTCTGAGACAAAAGGGAGAGAGAGGGCGATCACGCAGTGTATTGTTTACAGGTTGAAACGACTGAGATTGTTTTACAGGGTACCATAAATGTATCACCGTCATCTCAGACACAACCAGACGTGCAATGACACGTCTAACCTTCGATAAAAAGCAAAACAAACATCTATCTGAATGCAGTTCAGTGCTGCAGATGCAACCGTTGGTGTTTACCTCCTGTGTGCACCATGCACAGCGAGGACTAAGCTGAAGACAGTCATCACAAGACACAGCCCTGCCAACCGAACACGATCCTGCAACACAAGGCAGCTTGAACTTTTTAACATGATCAGACCACAATTTAAACCCTGTCTAGGCTTTTAAAGTGTTATGTGTCTGTTTGGGATATTTTTTTTTTACATTATTAATCATGTGAGAACATTTTAATAGGTGAGACAAGTAGGCAACCACACTTAAAAGCTTCAACAAAACACGTTTTCACAGTAAGTTTCCCCAACCAGTCACCAGTGATTTAATAATAACTCTAGAACAAGTCATAGATGACGTGTTCTTGAGTGATTATTAACTCTTTTACTTGCACATGACAAACCTGATGCCCTTTAATGTTTTGAACGGATAAATCTCCCCGCTTACCATCCACGGCGTTGATCCAGTACCGGAGAACCAGGCTCAGCAGAATAAGCCCCATTAGTCCGTGAGACTAGGAGAAACAGAAGGATATTTCAGGTTATCAAGTGCGCTATTTACGGTAGTAAAACATTTCCAGCGTCATGCCTCCTCAACCGAAAGTAAAGCAGGAAAGCGCCGCGGCACGCAGCACCTGGACGGAGGAGGAGGCGCGTTTACCTGCGCTGCCTTTTAACTGCACTTCCGACCAGGTGAGACAGGCGTGAACGCATCGCAGTCATTTATGCAAACTGGTGGATCATTATTTCCCCCAGCTTCTCCTTTTATGCACTTTTTTTCCTTGTGACCTTTGGTCATAAACGTTAAGTATAAAGAGGACATATGTGCATCACAGGGGAATTTTAAACTGTAATTTGCGATAAGGTGCAGTGTGAAAGCAGGGTGGAAACTATTTTTTTTTCCCTTTTCTGTCTGTGTATGCCTACTTTTAACTTATAAATTGTACCGTGAAGTCTTAGGCACTTACATTCTTTTTCTTTTTTTCAAAATGTAATTGATCATTAATATTCAATTTTCCAGTCTTCTTTAACATGTAAGCAGAAAATACAGTGATGACACTGAATAATCGGTTTTTGCCAATTACTGTCCCTTTTGGCCTCTAGGCAGCGTGTACCTAAAATAAAGCCACACAACCCAACCAACATTTCTGAGATATAAGGTGGCTGAAAAATGGGGCCCTGTATGGGACTGCACACGCTGACGCTGTGTGAACTGTGCTCAGTGGTTAAGCTCAGGTACATGAGTGATGGATGAGTGTGGGTCCAAAATAAGGAAAGCACTGCACTTCCGACGAGTGTTCCTGATTTAAATCCCAGCAAGGTGAATGGGATTTCTCCAGATACTCTGGCTTCTTCCCACAGTCCAAAACCTTGTATGTCTGCCTAATTGGTTATTCTGAACATGTTCCTGTAAATTGTAGTAGTGACAAGTAGTAACTTGTTAACATGACCAAACATCCTCACAAGTTTAAACATTTCCATGGGTCTTAAAGTGTGATAAATGTCTGGACCAGGGTGTAGCACTGCCTACCAAAGAGAGCTTGGATAGACTCCAGCAGATCCTGTGACTCTGAAAGGGAATAAGAGTATGGATGGGGCCCAAAATAGGTCTCGTTTCTGGATCCCACTTGGGTCAACCATATAAGCAAACCCATGTGGGCAATTCACATGGAGTCAATCTGGAAGCAGCTGATAATACCGAGTGGGCCCCATTTTCAGCTTATTTATGCAGCATCTCAGGTGGTCCCTACATGCAACACGCTCAAGAACCAAGCACAGATTTAAATCTTTTAAAGGGCACTGGCCCACGTAGATGATTGTAATGATATTAATTACTATTTTACTCTATTTACTTCAAGACTCTAGTATATCTGTTTGTAAATTAAAATAAGGTGGAAAGATAATAGTTTTGTACTTACATTACTTACATTACATATATGAGGAATTATTTTTGTTTTTACTCTGCCACAGATTATTTCAAATTTTTTATTATCAATAAAAAATAAATAAATAAACATAATAGACGCTCATAGCTTGAAATTTAGTGGTGCAAGTCTTGCTGACAGAGATACGTCTGTGATATAAATTGTGTATAATATGTGTATTTTACAAATTCTTTCCTTTTCAAAGGTGTCCTGTGTCTTACACATAAAAGTAAATTTACCTGGAATACTTTTAGGAGTTTGTTGCACCCACATTACTACTGTAAAATAATATTTATACCTTCATTACATGACCATTTTGATGGACAAGGTTTTAACTAAGCTACAGTCTAATATGACTGGATGTTCATTGAACGTTCTGGAGAATATTGCAGACAAACCGCACCTTGAGCAAATATTACCAATACACCATAATGGAAGATATGCTAATATTTAACTCGAGCGTGAGTCATTGTTATTGTCTTACAAGAACATGTTGGCTGTTGATTAACTCATGACAATAACAACCTTGCAGGTCTGTCAACAAGATATGAAATATGACTGTGAGTGTGTGCATGCATGAGAGTGTGTGTAATTCAGGGGGTCAGAGGGTGTGGAGCTGCGTAGGTGCTGCACCATAGACAGCTGCAGCACAAGTATGACTGCTCGCCCGGACGAAGTGGAATCTCACAATTTAGCACCACGCCCCTTTGAATCTGGGTGAGTCCCATCTGTCAGCCGAGCCAAACTCCACCTCTACCCCCTCTTACGCCAGTCCCTCTCTGTGCCTTCTACTCCCTCTCACTGCTCCAAGCCCAGCTCCTTGTGTTTTGAGTCGTCTCCCTAAGTAGGCCTCAGTGTGCATCTGTGAAACTGTCATTTCATTTCATTTGTGCTTAATTTCCCTCATTACCTGCCTGGTTTTCACTCCTCTTCTTTCCCCTCTAAGCCAATTTCTGAGTATCTCATAAACACTTCAACACGACTGTTACGATTATTACTAGTGACATTATTTTTCATTCAAACAACTTATACATGCCTTAGGCGGTATCAGGTGACATACTTCCACCTTGCTCTGTTACGTTTCAATCTGACTTCACCAGATTTCAAATCTTTTTTCTTTTCAGCAAAATAATGTCTGGGATTTCAGTATTTGCTAAATAAATCTGATAATACAATATCAAACATGTCACGACATGACTCTAAAAAGACAGGCTCATAAAAAAAAAAAAAAAAAACAAACTAACAAAAAAATAATAATCCAGAGGATTTTCTGTCCGGTACCTCTTGGTGTGTGATACAGTTTTACTGTGCCTAGAAATAGAGGTGTATATTAACCCTCAAAGGGGCTACTCACCTTCAGGGCCGTCCTCTGATAACATGCTGTCCAGTCTCAGTCTTTCTTCCTTGTCATCAACTGAAAAATGGAAATAAACGGATCAGCATCAGACCAACATATTGAGTGCTATTGTGTCCCTGCTTCCCTCAGAGTAACAGTAAACCTATTGTAACTGCGCCCTTTATGAAGCATGGCGCTAGGATGACCCCGCTGCCCATGCTCCCTGACTCATATGTGCTTTTGTGTGTGTGTGTGTGTGTGTGCATGTTAAAGTGGGTGAGTGGGTGTGCATGCATGCAGGGGTCATGTGTGGGAGTTTGTACAAGCTCCAGCTTGCCCATAAGTGTGTGTGTGTGTGCCAAGGGAGGCCGTAGTGATAATGAGTGACAGTAGCAACTGCTGGCTGTGAGACCTCCGCAGCAGCTTCTTTCTTATTAAAATACGACCTGACTGATGTTCTGTCATTGCACCCTAGAGGGTGCCCCACAACACCCCTGTCTCCATCCAGACTCGTTGTGATGAGTCTGATTTTTTACATCAGCGCTTTCATGTTTGTTCAAGTTCAGTTGCTTCCTGCAGTGAAGAGGAAGAAGCCAAGAGAAGGAGGGCCAGCTCTTTATTACAGCCTCCTTCATAGAGCGGTATGACAAAAATGCAGGTGTACACCACACAAGCACATGTGAGCGTAGTCGAATAAAAAAAGCAAAGGCCTAAACCTTAAAAGAATTAAAGATTAGATTATCCCCATGTCACTGTGCTGTGTCTAGAGGCCATTATAACTTACGATAAAACACAGCTCTATTATAGTAGAAGCTTTATCCATAAATAAACAAGAATCTAGTACTGCTGAGTTCAGCTGCACGTTCACATGCTGGGACTGAAGTTTATCACATTTCACACTGCTCATTTCACAGACTCAGAGGACAAACTCAAAGTTTTATGAGTACAAAAGGTGCATTAAAAAGATAAGCGCGTCGAAAACAGATAATCACGTTAGAAGCTGCCTGTAGCCACGAGCTTCTGCAGTTAACTCGGTTGTTGTATGTTGAGTGACTGAGCATGAGGAACTGCAGTTACTCTCAAACTAATAGAAACTCTGCGTGGGAAGTTACAACAAATGCAGCCGTTTAGCTTTGTTTAATAACAGTGATTTGACCTTTATTATGCATTAGGTAAAAAAACGTTGCTAGTTAGAAAGCCAAGAAACTCAAATTTATTAATGAACACTTTTCCATTCAAGTGTGGAAGGTTTATTTTAGTTTTCTGTTCACTCCCGCATCCCCATAAATAGTAAAATAAAAGTTTTTATACAAAGAGCCTCACTCACAGTGTGGCATTCTGAGAAATATTTCTGTTTTAAATGTATATTACCAAAATGGTACTGTAATGTAGATTTATGTAGAATTTTTACACAAATTCATATAAAA
This sequence comes from Xenentodon cancila, assembly GCA_014839995.1. Classification (NCBI taxonomy): domain Eukaryota; kingdom Metazoa; phylum Chordata; class Actinopteri; order Beloniformes; family Belonidae; genus Xenentodon; species Xenentodon cancila. The sequence goes on along the minus strand of CM026197.1, from coordinate 9,721,709 downwards.
CTTCAATAAAACTTGAAACAGCACTGAAAAATGCTAAAAAGGGAAAAAAATTCTGTTATTCTTCTATTTACTTTCATTTCCATTTCTTTTGTGATATTTTGTGTTTTTTTTCCCCCCCACATCATCTTTGTTTCATTTATTAATATACAGTACACAAAGTTTTGCATATCAGGCCGGAATTTTAGCATTCCAGGGCAACACAAACGTTCCTAAAAATGTTGGGACAGTAAAGATTTTACTATTTTGTGATGTTGTCATTTTATCTCACAACCTTGTGTTTTAATTGTTTATTATGTTGAAAGAAACATATCTTAAGGACTGCAATGGACTGGCGACCTGTCCAGGGTGTACCCCTGCCTTCCGCCTAGTATACGTCGGGATAGGTTCCGACAGACCCCCGTGACCCGGAGACGGATTAAGCGGGAATAGATAATGGTGGATGGATGGATGGATATCTTAAGGTGTGCAACAGTACAGTGCTTTGTTTTTGGATATTTATTTATTTTATTTTAATAATCCACCTGTTCTCTCTTGTGAGCAGGTCAGGACTGCAGGCCCGCCAGTCCAGGACCTGCTCCCTTTTCTCACACAGTTATGCCTCTGTAACTTGTGCACCAGGTGGTTTTACATTGTCTTGTTTAAAAAATGCATGGATGTCACTGGAAAAAATTAGGTCTTGAAGGCTCTTAAATCATCTAAAAGACTGCATAACACTGTTTTTCACGAGCTTTAAGAATTGTAGTCAAGAAATCTTTTTTACCCCCACTGGCAAAGATATTTTTGCTTAAAATAAGGCAATTTTGACTAGATTTGTGGAACATTAGGTTTATTTCTAATTGGTGTGATGAGACTGTAAAATTGATCTTTAAGGATCCTTTGCTGAGATTTTTTATATTTATTTTTATATGCATATAGAAAACCTCTTAATGTTGTAACGTCAATTTATTTCACGTATCAATTTTTTTGTTTTTTTAAACACATTTAACAAAAAGGTAGAAATGAAAGAAACTTAACTGTAGCAGCCTGCAACTCTCAGATGGATGCATCCTAAATGTTAAATCACACTAAACGAATGATACTGGATACTGCTGCCTCCCCTGGTAAAGGCTGTGCCCCGCCTCTGACCTTGGTCTTTCTCGGGGGATCTGTGCCATGTGTCTCCTCAGCTGTGGAGAATTAAAAGAGAGACAAAGGGAGGAGGACAGGACAGGGAGACTACTTTGCTTGCGTCTTATCTTCAAAGGTTTGATACCCTCTCAATAGGAATTTGATTGACACGAGTGTGTGCTTGAGCTACATGGCACATGTATGTATATTCCTAGAGCTGTGGCCAGATGAGCAGTGTGTGCAAGAGGGTGTGATGGCTAATCTTGCACCCCGGAGGTTTTGATCCCTCTCAGTGGTAAGGGATGGGGGCATGGTGCCTTGGTGTCTCTGGGATCAGCTGTGCTAAGTCTGAGCTTAAGAAGGAGATCCGGTAGAAGAGTGAAACTACAAAGGCTGTGTGCCTGAAATAGTGCAGGAAATGAATGAGGCATGAGCACACATACAGCACATGTTGCTCAACTGGTCCACCACAGGCTTATACATAAGATCAGGCGCAATCATGCCAAAAGACACACAATACTTGACTGAATATTAATTCTGGTAGAAAATATAGAGGACTGCACAGCGCCCTCTGCTGCCAGCCAGTTAATACATCCTGAGATTTTGTTGACAACTTGTGACCCACTTGTTGTGTATCTCCTCCATGAAGACAGAGAGAAACAAATTATCCAAGGGGATAAAGCCAGTCTGTGGCAGAAAGATATTTTGCAGCAAATATAGAGTTCGGTTCGAGCACCAAATGTGTAGTTTTCTACAGTTTTTATCCCTGTCATGGTAAGGTACTGCTTTGGAAAAAATTATTAAGTTTTCACAGCCACATTTATTTTTAGAGGCTATGTAAAATGTAATTTCAAATCAAAATATAATAGTTACTCCCTGAAAAAAGCCCGTTTCTGGATGGAGGAAGGTAAATTTTGCTAAAAAAAGAAATCTGTACACATGTAAGACAGTTTATTATTTGGCATTAAGGGTGCATTCACAGATGCATATGTTGTTGGTGCAATTTCCATATCAAAATATGTACTGGCTTTTGAGCTGGGTCTGGGTAACAAACTGGATGGTTGCTTTCTTCATCACTCTGAAGGACACGGCGGTCTGGCTTTAAAAGACTAAGTCAGATTTGGATTAACCAGACTAAAGAATGGTGCTCTGCTTCATCTACATTCATTTCAAATGAGTTCAGGTTTGCAATTTTAAATCTCTCTTTTATATACTTTCTAACTGCATAGTGGTTGTACTATACTTGGATTTGTCAATATCCAAATGTACTGTACAATGAAAACGTTTTGTCATTGTGTCCTTTTTTTTACCCCACTTTAACACATTGCAACCTTTCTAGTCCTTTGTTGCTCGTCCTTACAATTAATTTTTAGCATTTAATAGGAAATGCTGAAAAGCAGGAAAAAAGCTCAATATTAATGGTTTCCATGTTGCACAAATATCAGTATAAAATGATTTGTAAATCTCTGCTTTTTGTTTTGATTTACATGTCATGCATTATCCCAGCATGTTAAGTTTATTTTTTTTGTGTCTGTGTATATGGACAGTGTGCAAAAGGCAGGAAATCAAAACTATCTCGAGGATTAATGCGTTGTTGATTTTTCATGAGTTCGAGTTACAAAATAAAACAAAAACAGTAACGACACCAGTTTTGCCTTTAAACTCCAGATGACATACATTTGTACAAAGACGAGAAAATACAGAAGAGAATAAAAATGACAGGAATCGCAGCTGAGAAAGAGAAGAACATTTTATTCAGCATTGTATTTTATTCCAATGTTTTCAAAGGAGAGAGCAAGGAGGGAGGGGATTATTTGACAATCAGAAGGGGACAGGAGGAAATAATGAGGAAAACATTTTTTTTGTTCTTTCATTTTTAAATTTTTCTTTTTTTTTCTTTCTTTTTTTTCCAGCAACAGATGTTAAGAATGGGACAGATACACTCAGCTTGGCTGTATTTTCCATCGGTCATTGACCATTTTCCTTGTTTCATAGTAGTGTAGTGGTCTTTCATCAGAAATCATAAAAGAAAGAAAAAAGCAAAGTAGACAAATAAAAACTCACTTGCTTTTCACTTTTGGCCCTCAATGTATTTAATTTACAAACCTCATTTTTAGGTAACACACTTTTGTCATCTGATAACAACATCCATCAAATTCAGTTGAGACATTTCTGCTTTTGAATTGTTTCGAAAAGAGATGCTTGCATATTTTGGGTCAAATTTGAGTTACTTCTTCCACTTATCCAAATTGTCTGGCTTGTACAAAGTTTAACTGCTAGGTGACAAAAATCTTGCCATGTTGTAGCATCTGTCAAAGGCAGAACAAAGCACGTAGCCTGAATTTAGTGTAAAGCAGAGAGGAAACTTCTGCTTTTCAGAAAAGCTGTGTTCGACTTCTTTTTTTTTTTTTAAATGGAGCATCAGCCCTAATCATGGTGAGAAAAAGAAATGCCAGAAAAGAAGCAAAACAAATAAAGATAGAAATTAAAAAAAGGTAAAAGAAAGTCTGTTTTTTCTTTCTTCTTTTTGAACCTCAGGAAAAGAAAAAGCTGCATGTGGGAGACAAACGGCAGAAGTCCTGTTCAGCCAGCTCCGGAGCGTGGCTTGTGGTCTGCTTTGTCCAGTCTGGTGAGAAGGGGCTTTACCTGCAAACCCCACAACACCAGAGGACTCCAGCAAATCCATGAGGTAGATAACTGGTCAAACTGACCACAAGAGAAAAGCAAACCCTCCTATAAGATGCCAACTGGGTGTAAAACTTGTAGTTCCATAAAAGTACAGCTGTTGTTTCATGTCTCGTCTTGTTTATTTTTTTTTAAAAAAGGAAATAGGAAAATAAGGAATTACCTTGCTCTGAGTTTGTCACCTTTCTTTTATTTATTTTTTCCTCAGTATTGCCGTAAAACTCTCATTGTCTTTATTGCTACTAGACTACTAGATAGCGAAACACTCAATGGAAATCTCCTTGATTTCACACGCAGGTTTGATCAATTGGGAAAGAATTATGACACCTGATTGAGTTTGATGAAAACATGTTGGAGGATGCTTGATGTCACGTAGGAAGGCACCGTTTCCAATTATAAATTACCTAATTTCCTGATGAAATGGTCATCTGTGTCAGCTGTCGAGGGCAGCCGGACATGAACAAATTTAGTGAGCTATTCTGTGGCAACTTTGAAAACCAAAAAATGAAGTTATTCTAAAACTTCAAACATCAGTGCAAACAAGGTCTGCAAAGTATTTTTTTTTTTTTTTTTTTTTTGCTAGCCACAAATAAAAAAAAAAAAAAAAAAACATAAACTCATGGACACTTCAAGGGAAAGGGGAAATATCTCAATCTCATGCAATTTCATGTCACATCATACTTAGATGAGGAAGGAGAAAATGATGGAGCGGGGATGGTGGTGGTGTGTGGGGGATGGTCCTCTGGCAAGTGTTTGAGAATCAATAAAAAAGAGAAAAAGAAGAGCATGTTGTTGTTTTCTTTTTTTTATCAAAATAAATCTAGTTTTCTTTCTTTTTTTTTCTGGAAATAGCCAACCGCTTGAGTCCATTTACACTGTCTTCAATTTCCACTATAAATGTTGGGGCTGTGCAAAAAAAAGTTCATGTATCTGGTCCAATCAGAGCAGGCGGTGGCTGTTATCACTGCGATGTCATCAGCAAACCTCCCACGGGCCCTCTGGCTAACAGAGCAGTAATGAGGCCTAAAAGCACACACACAGAAAGCAGAAACACTAATAAGGTTTAAAGCATCTTGGTAATTATAACTTGATAACCCAATGATTAGATTAACGGTCCTCCTAAATAACGTGATGTGATAGTTTTTTTGATATGTTTTTCGACTAGACAGCTGTTTTAACATGATCTTGCTCAAACACAAACTACCGGTACTATCAAAAGCTGAAAATTTGAGACATGTTTAAAACAGAGTTATTAATCACAGCTTTTTAGCAGCAGTTGTCGTCCACGAAAACTGCGCTGGCCACGCAATAAAAGTAGCTGAAGTGAACAATATGCCATCATTTATGTCAAAGAGCTCGCCCTTCAGAAACTAAAGTGCACCTGGGTGTTACTTGCTGAGTTGACTGTAAGGAGACGAGTTGTTGGAAGAATCCACTTGCTGCGGTGTGCCAGTTTCCTGCAAAGCAAAAACAGAATCTTTCATTTAGAGTCTGATAATAACCGTTCTCACTGCGTGCACACCGAGATAATTGATGGTTTTAGAAGGAAAAAACGTCAAAAACAACTCAAGGCCTTATGAACGAAGGACGCTTGAACTGGCATGGGCTGTTATAATTTTCTGTTGTAATTACTGCTTTTACATGCATCAGGTAAATGGATACCAGTGGGAATGTGAGAGTACTGAATGTATTGAATAAGATGAATATAGGATGAACTTACAGGTGCTGCCTGCATGGGAGGATACTGAGGTATGTAAGCTCCCTGAACACTTGGGCTGGCAGCAATATACTGTACGATAAGAAAAGAAAACAAGAGAATTCAAAATATTGAATGGCAGATTACATGCAGACAGGCGGTTTCTGTAGCCCCTTTTACACTAACGGATACCCCGTGTTTAACACACGAATCTAGCTTTAACTGACATTTGGTGGCGTGTTGAGCTGAACCCACTTATAACTCGCCGCTGAGGGTGCACTTAAATGCGGGTCAGTATAATTGAAGCAGAAATGCCGTGGGGTGGCAGGCCGTGGGTGTTACGTAGTGCCACTCAATGATGCCTCCTGACTCGTCTTCCCTCTCCTCAACTCGTCTTCAAGTACCAGGGAGGCAATAACACACCTTGCATTTACACTGACCACGTATTGTGTGCAAGCCTCCAGTAATTCGACCAATCACAAAACACTTAATCCAAAGCTGCTCATTTGCAGGAATAGTGTCTCCTTGTGATTTGCCGTCTTTGTTGTTCAGAAGTAATTACAGGATGTTGGATTTATGCTGTTTACACAGCCAATCTTGAGATACCACAGATGAAAATCATGAATGAAAACATAATATGGCCACTTATAAAGCAGTTCATTCAAAGTGGTTAACAGCTCAGAGATTCTCATCGCAGCGCTGACTGTGTGCCACATCTAGTCTTACTGGGCTGCTGGTGTCTGTAATGGTAGTGATTCAAAAGGCTCCTATTTAATTTTAAAACAAAACACTCATACAGAGGTGAATTTCTTCTGTCAGATGCAAGCCATTATGCATAATGTTACACTGAAAACACGAAACTGTTTCGTTATTCATCATGATGCACTGAAAAATATAACTCTTTAAATCATCAGGCAAATGAACAAGTGCTTCCTCTTTAATTAGGAAAATCTACTCTACACACGTTCCATCTGAGAATCATCGGCCGTGTGATGGAGGACATCCCATAATTCCACTCACCGCTCCAGTGTTTCCCAAGGACAGCTGGCCCATCTGCTGAGTAATCATGGCTGTGGGGTGCAGTGACATGGATGGATCCACAGAGGGAGACATGACTGCAGCCTGTAATACAACACACTTCAGCTCTAATCTCATGTCACATGATAAGAGTTTTACAAACTCAATCAACTAATTCTGCTAAAAACACAAACAGCCCACTGGGCGGCAACACTAATGTCCGATAGGCACATAACATCAGCTTAAAATGTATGTGCACATTCTAGGAAGCTTATCTGAAGAATAGAAATACCATAAATACAAACTTTAAACTTGTAGTACATATCATAAGGATAGTATTTGGCTGTCAAAATTCACTGTTTAATATTCTGTGAGGTAAAAATTGATGTTCACTGTTCTCCAAATCTGTAAAACGTATGGCTTTTCCAGCTCTTGTCGATGTTCAGATGGAAAGCATTCCTTTAAACATGAATGCCTTTTGGGAATAGACCATTTCCTAGTGAAATGTGGGGGAGGGGGTAGATCAGCAGAGACACTTGTTCCAGTGGAAACCATCTGTTGGAAGAGTCAAAGAGTCACAAGACTGTCTCTGCTTCAGGCATTTCCTGCTGTATCCGCAGAGAGGGAGGAGAGGGGCAGTGGCTCAGACTCTCTCGAGTTGTTCCACTTTTCTTTTATAAACACTCAACACACACACTCATGCACACTCATACACATTTATAATATGCAACACACAGGGGATGTTTCTCAGAACTTGTCTCAGCTCTGTTCCCCTCCCACAGAATGTTTGAGGAACCTTTGTTGTTGGGTGGACTGCGTCAGCAGAACAGACTGAATGGCGCGAGCATCAGTGAGCTCAGAGCTTTAGATGTAGCAGTGCCACACACACCCATTTCCTGTACACGGGGTTTGTGGCGGTGCGTAGTGTTTTTGCGCCCTTACCGGGTGTTGCATGATGTACGGCTGGTGTGCCACCCAAGAATGACTCTGCACCTATGGGAGGTTGAAACAGGAAGGCAGAACAAGACATGGTTAAGAATAGAAAGAGAATTAAGAATCAGGATCTTTATTGACATTGTGCGAAATTGTGCGCAGATGCTGAAACAGCTGCAAGAAGCAAGCTTTTAAAGATAGACAAGCAAGGATTTCAGCAATCTAAATCAGCAACTGGAGCTGTAAAATCATATCCTACATCTAAGTGTCCATTCATCAATTCTGGAGCCACTCATTTTTCTCAGAGAACCTCGTCAACCTCAACCGTCCAAAAATATCCAAAGCATTTAGGTTGTTTTTTAGTGCACGTCAGAGTTCCCCTTCTGTTTCACTTTAAGAGCGTTTAAAGTACCCCATGAACTGAAGAATTCAGTTTTGCCCTTCCCTGACAGTAAATCTGTCTGATCAGTACTTCAATACAACTGCTTCTTTCACAGTCCAGTTATGTCTCCAGGTTAGTCTTAGTCATCAGCTGACACACTAAGGACTTGGATGAAATCCTGCCTTCTCCTTGTGAGCTGTTCAGCGGTTCTTCATAACTTATTGGAAAATGGGAGGATAAAGCTGCAGTCTGTTCTGAGCATGTTCCTTTTACCGTGTCTCTGCACACGTAACCACTATACATGCATCCTTCCAAGTATGAGTGTGTAACCTGTTTTAGCCAATTCTTAAACTGCAGTTGCCCACCAGAGGGCTCTTGGCCTTATGACTCTTGATGTCAGGACTCTGAACTCCTTTTACAACACTCATGGGAAGAAAAAAAAAAAAAAACAGATTGTAGGTGTACTGCCAATATGAGGGAAGTTTCAGGCTTTGTGGATATGAAAGGCACAGATGAGACACTGGGAGGAGAGGAATCATCTGGATTATAATGTGTAGGATATCGACTACACATACTTAAGATTTGTAAAACTTTTATCAAGAGATGCAGTGACTTTCTCAATTCCAATTTGCAATTTTCTTAAAGTGATACCACGTCTAACCACATGGAGGCAGCATATCAGAGGAAAGTTCATATGTCACTGCACCTCTAGTGGGACAAAGCGGCATTACAAGACGTGGCGGCCCATCCCCACTCATTGGGACAGTCTTGCCAGTCCCTCTTTTGTCCCCACAGCAGACACAAACGGTATGAACTGCTAATACTAAATGTGGTCGATTCAAAGTGATTAACAACTGCAGACATTAATGTATTCACCCACATCTATATGTAGCCCCGTGATGGACTGGCAATCTATTCAGGGCGAATCCCTGCCATTTCACCTGAGAAGAACTGTTATAGACTCTGGCAAAACCCCTGAAACCCTGAATAGGAATCGAAATAGAAACTCGATAATAGTGGATGAAATCAGAAGTTGGAAGTTGTGTGCTTGTCCTTGCTTTATTTTTATCCCCTTAGCCTTTGTTAGATTCATAATACTGAGCATGTCATGGAATGGATTACTGCTCAAACACAAGCTCAAATAATAATTTATATATATATATATATATATATGGACTAACTAAGGACATATCTGACTATGTATACTGCAGATACATATCTGACTATGTATACTGCTAAAAGTCTTGTGGGTTTATCAGGTTACTATGCGGCAGAGAGAGGATGAGTCAAAGCATCTGTTGTCCATTGGAATCCCGTTAAATAAAACCAGACAAATTCATCTCTCTTTTGCAAATCAATTTCAAGTCAGATGTTTGACATTTCTGCTTGTTAGGAAATAATGGCTCAATACTTCGAGGCCAGAAAATGAAGCAACGAGCAATAATCCCGAGAAAAAATGACAGTGCCGGCTGACATATTCACACCTGTTCTCACCTATGAACTACAACGTTTCCTTTGGACTGTGTCTGGTTCTAAAGTCTGTGATTGCACTGAAGAATCCAAATGATGATCTACTGTCACAAAACTGTCAGGTACCGCAGACATGGTTCAACACCTATTCTTACATCTATAGAACCTGTACAACCCACACATGACTAAAAATACACATTAATCCACATATGCACACTGTAACCCAACGTATTAAACACAGTGGGAGAGGAAAACGACAAAAGAGGCATGACTGAAATTCAGTTCTGGCTGTTGGACACGTTTATCGTTGGTTATTAAAGGGACTCGGCGGTACCTGGTAAGCAGAAACTGGAGACATGTAGGGAGACATTGCAGGCTGTACGGTCATTATCCTGTTGGTCACTGGATACGGAGAAGGGTAATATCTGGGAAGCAGACAGTATTACAAAATAATTCCCAGGAACTAAGTAAAATAATGTCAAAAACTGCTTAGGTGGTGCTCAGTTGTTTGAGAAGCGTTATGATTTAAAGCCTTCACACTTCCTAAAAACAAATAAAGAAAACTCAATTGAAATATGAGACAAAAGGTTATAGTTACTTCTTTGTACTGAGGAAAATGATCCAATATGCCGAATCAGTGAGTGGCAAAAAAAAAAAACAAAAACAAAATCAAACATCCTTCAAAGATTAGCAGGAAATTTTGAAGTAACATTTAATTCAGATGTTTTCAATCAATGTGGCAGCAATCAGGCGTGAATAGACAACTTAAGTGGGTTAAAAAGCAACGCTTCTGGAAGTGTGGTACGCCAAAAATAGTTTTTTGATGCTTATCTGGCTAGAAAGATTTTCTGAAGAATTTGGACTCCACCCATCCACCGTCAGGGATATAATGCACAAACCAATTCAAGAGCTTTGTTACCCTTCCCTGGAGTGTTTTCAGTAACAAATGTGCTCCAAAAGAAACACGTCTGACGTTACAAAGCAACTAAGTCCCTCTCTAATGCTGGTTAATGTTAAAGTTCATGAATCCACCTTCATCAGAACATTGTACAACAGCAGAGCATGTGGCAGAGCTACAAGGATAAAGCTGCAGTTCTGCTCTCCAGAAAGAACATTGCTGCTCTTCAGCTGAAGGTCATGTGGACAAGGGCATCAAGCAGGAAGACCAAAACCCCAACACATAAGTCTTTTAAACCAAATAATGAATAAGGAGGGACAAAGTCAATATTTTAATTCAGTGTGTATTAGGCTGAATTGAATAGGACTCAAATAAATGTCATTATGATTGGAATGTAATTAATGCAACTCGGATGAAACTTGATTATTTTTCTCTTTAAAGTGCCCTGAGATGACTTCTGTTGTGAATCTATGCTCTGTAAATAAACTGAGGTGAACTGAGCTGAAAGCTCTTGCCTGTAATGGGAGGACGTGAAGCGAGCAGTTTGTGTAAGGAAACCCACCAACATCTCAGTCGCAGCTGTTCACTTCTGAACAGGGAAACAGGGTCAAATTCCTGCAAGCTGATGTGACGGAGAGATCAAAAATGACCTCAAGTGTTTACATGTTTCTGCACAAGTTATGTCACAGTGGATGCAGAAAGCAGAAGTTTTTTTTTACAATCAGAGATATGAAATGTTGGGCAATTTGCCTCAATATGCAAATACTTTTGTCTCATTTCTTTAACTGTGTTCTCTTTAAATGCTTTTAGCACTTGTGTGAAAATCTAATTATGTTTAGGTCAAATTTATGGAGAAATTTTAAGTATTTTAAAACAAGCTTTCAACACTATTCACTCACCCATTTTGTATAGCTGCTGAGGAGGGGTCGTAGGTGAGAGTCATTGCACCCTGAGGTGACAGAAAAACAAAAAATAACCAACATTGCACAATTTTATCTTATCGCATGTACAATTGAAAACAGTATTGAATTTGTTTATGATAAATATTGATTCATAATTTGTATTGGATCAATATGGGAACAGTTTTAGTGCTCTAAATGCGAGAAAATACACAACAGGCGTAACAAAACCTAGAAGTTAACCTCTGTACAGATGCAAAACGTTGTTAAATTAAGATGTATTCAATTTGTTCTCAGAAGCTTGAAACACAAGAGTGACAGTTTGAGTAAAATCCCAATCCTTATTCCTAATATTATAAATTAAATGTTTTTCTCAAGGAATTGTTTCAACAAAGAATGGAATTTTCTTTCGTCGGTTTTTAGCACTTTTATAGTTATTTGATATCTATATGCAGCTTTATTTGCTTTGCTCGACATAATTCATGGAGTTTTATAAGTAAATGAAAGTTGTACATGCCTGGGTAAATGACACGACCACATTATGTTTAAGATAAGATGAGGGGCGTCTACGTACTATTCTGAGATCTCCTGACTGTCCATTGGGAACATATCCACTGTGAGCATGTTTCTTCCGTTGACTGTCTGCAAACTTGCACAGCAAAGGCTGAGTCGGTGCTGAGGACAAAGCATGAGACAAATATGACACGGCAGTTTTCACAGGAAGGAAAGTGTAGGGAAAAAGAAGTGAAGTCCTCTCTTACCCAGAGCTCCAGAAGCTAACTTGATGAACTTCCCATTGAAGTGGGAGATGACTGCGTTACACTGCTCCGTCGTGTCCATCCTGGCAGGAGAGAAGATCAACAACCAAGAGTCATCATTAACCGTCCTAGTCGGTATGCTCGACATATCAAACATGATGCAGAAAGAGTTACTTATAGAAATGGTCATTAAAATTAGGATTTCTTCCCCCCACAAACTAATTTTCTGTCTAAGATGTTTTGCTGTTTTGCGTTGGCCAAATTTGGAAATAAAACCAGGCTCGGCAAACTACGTTTTAACATAAGTAACCTTGTCAACACAGCCTGCATTTCTTTTTTTTTTTTTTTTTAATGTCTTATCAGACATATGAGAAAGACCTGTGACCAATGCTGTGGACGGTGGGTTTCTGGTTTGAATCTGCCGAGCACCACCTGCAGCCTCACAAAGGTCAGACAGCTCATATGTCCCACGCAGACGAATTTGCATGTGTTGTGTGAAACCAATGAAATAAGAAAATGGCGAGTCATGAGGGTCTTGAGGAGAAGTTAGGGCAATCTGGGTAGAGAGAAAATGTAGGGAAATGTTTTTTTTCTTGTTGCAAAGATTCTGAGATTCTTCATGTCTAATCCACAGATTTGAAATCAGGGGGTTTAATTTATTTGGAGACAGCGCAAAAGAGAACCACATAATATCACCCAGGAGTGTAGACGGGGGCTTATTCTGCACCTACTTAAAAGGTGGTTTAACAGAGCAAAAATGAATGTGCCTGCTTTAGTCTCCTGCGACAGACCTGGCAAAGCCCACGCCTCGGCTGTTGCCGCTGTAGTCTCGGAGGATTCGAGTAGAAACCACTTGGCCAAAGGGCTGCAGCATCTTCTCCAACTCCTTCTCATCCACAGAGAGAGGCAAGTTGGAAATGTAAAGATTTGTCGGGTCCTGCTCCTGTTGCTGCTCCCGGGAATGAGAAATGGAAAGAAGACGTACATTGACTGCACTTTTCCAGTGTGTCTCACATGTGGAATTTGACATAATTCAAGAGAAAACATATGAATGCAGCCATGCACTATTTCATCACTGTTGTGTCTTTTGACACGGTATAGTTTTTCACTTAAATCACTCATGTTTGGTCAGAGAAACATTTCTTTAAAACACAAACATCTATAACATTTCTTGCATACTCATAAACACACACACACAAACACACACACACCGAACACACTTTTTCTGCACCGCAGAGCAGATCAACACCTCTACAGTCTCCCTTAGAAACAGCAGGAGAGGAGTGTCGCCATAGCTACCACAAACTGTGTTTTACTGTGTTGTTCCAAACAGAGCAGCACACACAGGCCTCCTGAGAGCAATAATTCATCAATTAATTCTCACCCAGGTATTCAAGCAGAGCAACACACAGCTGGGAATGAGATGGGAGAGAAAATAGAGGACATACATACATACGTACATATTTATATTTATACATATATATATATATATATATATATATATATATATATATATATATATATATATATATATATATATATATATATATATATTTACATACATACATACATATATATATATATATATATATATATATATATATATATATATATATATATATATGTATGAATATATATATTTATATGTATGTATGTATCGTATATATATGTATGTATATCTATCTATATCTATATATATATATGTATGTATGTATGTATGTATGTATGTATGTGCGTGTATATATATATATATATATATATATATATATATTCATAGTGGTTTATTTATAGTTCATAGTGGATCATAAATAGCTCTGGGCAATAGTGCCACTGATAAAGAGCTTGGGTGCAGATATCTGTACGTCATTATGCTTTATTTGTAACTCACAGGGAGAGTTGTGACTAATTATGCCGCTGGAACTTTGCACAGTTAAAGTAACCCAACCAGAATGGTGTGTTAGTGTATGAGCTGGTTGGCCTGCATGTAACGTGTCATAGTGACTGACAGGTTATTTGGCAGAGAGAGAGGTGACATCTGGCTTCAGCGGTGAAAGTAAATGGGGTCACGGGAGGAACAGCTTGTCAGCTGAGGACATGTGACCGGTCTAATGTCATTCTCCAACACACACAAAGCAAAAGTCCAAAGAAATGTTCACAAGCCTGAAAAATATGCACACTAGCACACACACACACACACACATGCTCACCAACCCACATGCCCGTAACAATCTCACCTTGGCCATCTGGGCCTGTATGCCGCTGGTTTTTAGAGCATGTACTGCTTTTAAAGCAGCCGCTGGGCTGTCGAAGTCGACAAAGCCGTAACCTGTCATTTACAGAGTAACATTTTTATCAGCAATTATTAGAACACAAAGACAACAACCTTTCAATCATAAGGAATAGATCACACTGAATATTTTAAGATCTACTGCTTATTTACATGAATGCAATATTATTTTGTATTTAGAAACACCATAAACTGTTTTGTTGTAAAATTAGATTAAAAAAAAAACACACATTTTTCAAAATTACTTATTTTTTTCCATCAGATTTAGAACCTCATTTTCACTGCTGTGGAGTAAATAGACTTAAGCTGCAGTGGCTGACAGGACGGCCACAGCTCGCAAGAGACAAACATGAGCAATTATGTCCATACAACCCATCATTGTAGCCTCATTTCTACTCCTATTACATGAAAGAAAATCACATTTCACATTGCCATCAGCTGCATAATGCTTGTAATATATTAGTCAATATTTTTGCTACATCCATCACCTTATTTGACCACATTCCCCATTATTTTAATAGACATTCAAGGTGATATTAAATTGAATTACAGTATATTCATTTAGAAGAACCACGTATCTAAAGAAATTCACACAAGTATCAAATTGTATTCAATATCTATTCCAAGGACACTTTGTTACTGGGGAGGTGGGGATCAATCCAGCGATTTCTGCAAGTTTAACTGCATACAGCCTACTCCCCACGTAGGTTTATACTATATGTTCATTTAGTAGAACTGTTTATCCAAAATAGGTTTATACTTGAGGAATTCCCCTTTGCTCAACATTTTTTCCAAGGTTAGTCTGACTTAAGTTACTAGGGCGCTTGGACTGGACCAAGCGATCTTCCAACTGAAGGGCCACTAGTCCATCTCCTGAGCTACAGTTGCTTATTAATTGTTTTCAAAAGTGCTTTTGGATCATTTCAAGTGACATTAAAGCCATAAAACTATTTCTACTTCTGACGTAGCTGTTGCAAGACTTAAAATGCTGCTTGGTGATGCCTGACTTCCAGTGTGACAGCAACACTGGAACATATTTTGCAGACACCGTAGCCATACCTCTGGCCATCACTGATCAAAGTCCCTAATGGACTGATTGTAGCTGACAAAATGGCCATTGAGCCAGCAAATAGTGAAATTAGCCCAGCAACATAACCATCTAGATTGGTGCTGGAGGTGCTCTCCTAAACAGCAGGTGTTACGATTGAGGAACTGATTCAGGATTGCATTAGTAGTCATACACAACATCAATCAGTCACAACCCATGTGCAGTTTCAAACTCTCTGTTGTTCTTCTATGTTTCTGCAACATCTGCAGTAATTCTACCTTCCTGTTTTCATGGGTCATGCGGAGGCCTATAGAGATCCCCCTCTTCCTCGCACACTCACTAAATTTGTTACGTGCAACAGTAACTTTGATAATGTTAAGCAGTGGCAAATGACCACTGAGATTTGTTTCCAGTTAACAACAGAAACAGGTGAACTAGTCTGGCTATTTAGTTTTAGTTACGATTCTAAACAAAGAGATATGGTGAACTACAAGTCTTAATGGCCTTACTGACCTTTACATTTGTTGGTTGTCTTGTCCAGGATTGCCTTTGCAGACTGAATCTTTCCATACCTGGGTGTAAAAGAAACCAAATCAACAACATGCGAATCAAAGAACTCTCTTTGGAAACAAATAGGAGCTTTGTTCATCATTACTGGGTATAGTAAAGGTTGGTCCTGTTAAATTTGGAGGGTCACGTTCCTACTTTACCCAAATGTTTCCAAAATAATATAAATCCAGTAGAAATATTTCTCGACTTTATTTCAGACTCTGCACACAAGTTCAAATCTGACACAAACTGTGGGTTGTTCTGCGGACACACAGATCATACAGCCTGAATGCTTGGCTTACATCACCATTCAGACCTTGTTGCTATGAAAAGCGCTTTCATTTCTGCTTTGTGCTCGCTAACACCATTGGGAACATGAACAAAACACAAGCAAAAAGCACACAAACAGCTGCTACGGGTCCCATGGCTAAATGCCTCTTCCTCCAATATGTTTCTGATTTAGGGATAAAAAACAAAGAAAAAAAAATAAGGGTAACAACTTCACAAATTTTGGAATCCACCAAAATGACCACTCAGATGTGAGCCCGTAGTATCGATTGCTTTGATTTTTTGTTGTTGTGTTTTTTTTTCTTTCTTTCTTGAAAACAATCATTTTACAGACCACTACACATACCAAAGTTGGGCTATTGCTCTTTCCATGTGTGTGCATTTATAGTGGTTTGGTGGTTTGAGCATTTATGTCTCCGTCTACACTCTGGTTGTACCAGTGAGCATTTTTCGGATTCCAACATTGACGTTTTTTGCACTAAAACAGCAAACACTCTGTACTTTTTTGTAACAAATTTCAGTTTGATGTAACTGGATACCCCAATTTAAATGCTGTTTCATCAGTACATTTACCCAAAAGTTGCAGAAATAACTTTAATTCTGTTACAGAAAACCTTGTTGAAACCGAGAATAATTACATTTGGCAGGAGCAGGAACGTTGTAAACAAACAGTTTGACATTTTGCCTGCATTTTGCTTGCTTAACTTAGCACAAATACAGGACACACGGGGCGAGAACAGTCCAAAGTTGATAAAATAAGCCTCGCGTTACAAGTGTTTTATAATTATATACTATAAAATAAATGGATGTGGAAATGGAGACAGGAATGTTTTAGAGCGAGCAGCGGTCTTCAGCCGTATCACACTTAATGGCTGTCCTGCATTAGTTTAACATTTCAGAACCAGCAGCCCTCTCTGTCTAAAGCACATGCATAAACATGGCAAAACTAACACGAAAAAGATGACATTTTATCTGGCCTGTATTTTGTCTTCTGTCTGTGTTCTAAGATTCTTTATGCTAAGCTCAGGTAGCAATAGTTCTCCATCTAATGTCCTTTCACAAACATACATAACCACTTACAGGTGATAAAGAGTCATTCATTTGCAGGTATGAGCAGAAAGGCTCTCTGGGCTGAGCTTAGAGGACTAACTGTGTATCACATTGAAAAAGTTCAGATTTTTTTTAGTGTTGGTAAAAGCGAATGAAGTGGTGTATGGGACCTGGACGAGTCTCTCCTGCAGGTTTGTATCACATTTAAGTTTCTTTAAAGTATGCCTGCATCGGGAATCCAATAGAGAACTGTGCATCAAGCTGCAGGGCACATCTCTGCCAGATTTCTTTTTTTTTTGTTTTTGCAGGGAATCTTCAATCCATTTTGATTGAGGCAACAACCAACCAAAAACAAAAACAAAGAAGCTCTACAGTGTAGATTCTTTTTTAAAGTTGAAGATATCCATCATCCATCCATCCATCCATCCATCCATCCATCCATCCATCCATCCATCCATCCATCCATCCATCCATCCATCCATCCATCCATCCATCCATCCATCCATCCATCCATCAGTATAACTAGTGAAGCACACAAGCCAGCAGCTCATGTGTTCTGCTGGGAAGTAAAACAATAAATATCTTCATATTGTCTTTGATAAATCCTTTGCATGCTTAAGGGAAACATCCTCTGATATTTACAGCTCTAACATGATGCCAGCCAACTGTCACATGACGCGTGACAGTAAAATATTATTTGTGTGCAGCTGAAACCTAACAGCCACTGTATTTTTTTATAAACTCCTTGCTTGAGGTCAGAGCGAAACCATTGTCAAATCAGACAGGACTGATGTTGGTTTCAGTGGCCGGTGTGCACACATGTTCATACCTGAGGTGTTCAAACTGTTTCTGTGTGTACTCACTGGTGACAGAGTTTGACCAGATCCAGGTCTGTAGTAGCAGGAGGCAGGCCACGGATGTAAAGGTTTGTTTTGCTGAGCTGATCCAGGCCTGCGCTGCTGCTGTTGCTGCTACTGCTCGGACTGGACGGAGTCATGGGGTAGGACTGCAGACAGGAGACCCACTGTTAGGAGGTATACAGGACCAAGATAATCTAATTTCAACCCAGGTCAACAGTGACCAGAAAAAGATCCGATCAGTGAGAAACACAAATACAGAAATACAGACCTGGAACAACCTGACTTAGTTATTACACGCTGGATTAAAAACTGGCGCTGCGGCCTTAAAACCGCTCACTGATGAGCCACACTGGAGCCAATCATCTACTGAGCGACACCATCATCAACAAGGTTCAGCGGTAGAAGAACCATTTTTTACAGCTCTACATTTATAGAATGGCTTTCAAGACATTTTAGAAAACAGCATCACTACTTCTCTTTGAGTAAAATATTTTACTCTCTTTTCTTTTAATGTCGGTAGCAGATAGGTCAAACTATGTCCTCACAGTTACTGAAAGACGATTCTGCTCACCCGAATTCCAAAGATCATATTCAAAAGGATGTTGTTTTTTTTTTTTTTAAACAGAGGTTTTATGAATCACAGTGTGATTAAATCTGGTCACATTGTGCACATACTGGTATGACTTTGTCAGAAACCCACAGTTTTCTTCACATTGGTGAGCCACAGAGCACCACACTGCCTCGCAAAGCATTTCCTTCCCTTTACTCATTAATTAAAATGACTCCCAGTCCCCCAAAACATGGCAGGATCACACCTTCTGGATAACGCTTTTCAGGGAGGGGCGCAATATTTGTTCAATTACATGGGAATGAATGAATCAAATGTTGAATTCCTTGTTAAATTCTATTTATTGGCTTATGTTTAGTTAACGGGCAGTTATATGAAATGAACAGGAGACCAATCAGAGACTATACGCTAATTAACTTTTACCTAGTGATGAAATGATAACTGGTGGTTGGTTAACAGTGACGTAATGAGTCAGTACTCATTAATCTTTAGTCATTTTTAGCATTAGTACTTTGTAACTACTGAGTACCATGTATTCAAGTCCTCAGAAACCGAAAAGTTGAGGTAATTACTAATAAGAGTTGCAGGGAACTTCGTGCTGGTAATCACCAGAACCACTCGTGAACATCCATTAATTTCCACATGTTCATTAACAAATAATTACCTAATGATTCACATATAGAGTATTGTAATCGGTTCTGTTGTAACTCATCATTATAGACCATATGGTCTACCTTTAAGAAATATTAGCAAAGTACTTAGTTATGAATGATCTATTATTAAGTCGCTCCTAATTTTTTTCCTTCAGTCTTTTCATATTTAACTAAAGGTTAGTTATTTATTAGAATTTCATCAGGAGCTGATCATCAGCTCATGTTAAAATTAGCAACTAGTCCCTGATTGGTTATTAACGTCTAGGAAAATAAGCACATTTTTCTGCCCCCGATTTAATCACGATTTTCAGTTATGGCTTCTAACAATTTAAAAAATAATAATGTTAATGTTCTGAACGCAGTTGAGACGTTGATCCAACCCAAGCTGGTGTTTCTGGCCAATAATGTTTAAGGGGTTATTTCAGTAGCTTTACTAGTTCTTTTTATGTTTGCTTGAATTATTTTTAGTTAGTCTGACATTTATTTAGTTTACAATCAAAATGCTCTACCAGCTTATGTTGGTCTGAGTCATTTCTATGTAGTCTGAAAACTGATTTAGTCTTTTTGATTAAACACGTTTATGTTGAGTTAAATGAATGCGATGTACTTCAAAAGTGGGTGGATCATCATTTTAAATAAGTGGGATTTCAGTGCTGACCACCTTATTGTAAATTATTAATAAAATAATGCAATCAGGATGTGACGGTTGAATGATGGGGCGTATTGCTCTTTCTCAAATGAAGAATAGCTGACTCTGCTGTGGCAGAAGATCTGCAAGGTCTGTTATGTGCACAAGAACATTTTGTTGGTACGCATTTTCTAACTTGTCCTCATCTCTGATAAATAGCAGCTATGTGATGAAAATCACAAGGCCATCTTTCATCTGATTAACAGTGAAAACTCATTATTTTCTCACTGCAGGGATTCGTGTGAGATTGCCTTCAGATGCGCTAACATTCAGATAAACTGAACCCTCATTTTAATTCCTCTGACTAGGAGCTTACATTTCCCTCACCAGGGGTTAAAATATGCCTCTCTCCTCCCTGTGCCTGCTTGTTATTCCCACCTCCCTCCCTAGATTAAAAGGTGTGATGGGAAAGCAGCCTGCAATTATCTCTGTGTTCACCTGAGAGAGGTACAAATGTGAGAAAGCAGACAGGATGTAGTTCACTCAGGCACACTGACATAGTGTACTTTGCATTGCAGCCCTCTCTGTATCCAGAATGCACGAAGACCTAAAACGCACTACACCTAATTGAGCGGTGTTGGCCAGAAAACAAGATTATATGGACATAATCATGTAAGTATGGGTTGCAGAGGGATGAAGATCGGGTCGGAGCCGATCAGAGCATCAGACTGAGAGCAGTGGATCTTTTTTGCTCATGAATTTCATTCAAGATGTGCTATGGTGAAATAGTCTACATGCACAGATTCGATATGAGGGCTTCCCACTGTTTACTGAATCTGAGCTTATATGAGCAAAAATAAGGGGAAAAGTAGGCAGAAAATAAATGGTGTGTATATATATGTGTGTGTGAGTGCGCGTGCGTGCGTGTGTGTGTGTTTGGCCTACCTGCTTACGACTGGTTGACTTCACCGGGTTGATTGTATTTGCAAAGATCATCCTGGAGGTTATAGATATATTTAGTTCCCCCTTAGAAATTGCAACGATGAGCCACAAGAGACGGAAATCGAGCGGCGAGAGGGGTTTGTAAAATAACGAGGCAATTTATAATATCCGCATACTGATCGGGATGGTTTAGAGCAAAGAAAAAAAAAGAAAAAAAAGAAAAAGCCTTGTTAGGTATCCTGACACATGTATAAGGCCGTCAGATGCGCACCAGGAGATGGACCAGCCCTCCGGTCCAGTTCATTGATCTACGACGTCCTGCTGCAGACCGCCAGGCAGTCCCACCTACTACAGACCAAACCATCTCCGCCCCTGCAGGGTGGTCCGCATCTCACCATCTGCGTGGAAGCCGCGTGAAAACTCCTGTTTGTCCTTTGTTTTTCGCGACAAAGGCGCGCTGGGGCGTTTGATGTCTGGGACTCAATTTCTAATCGGACGCAAAGTGCTTATGGGTTTGATTTGTGGGCGCACAGTCGCCGGCGATGAACACTCGTCGCCTCTCACGTTGTTGTCGTCCGCACATACCAAGCATTCCTCACCCCCACCTCCTCCAACCACACGCACACACACCCTCTTCCTCTTTATGCCCTTCCCCCAATCCAACATACATGTCAGAGAATCAGGATGCAATGAAATATAAGCAGCGGTAGGCCCGGTCAGGAGGTCACATTCTCCCCTGTAAACCAACAGTGGGAGGGAGAGGATTAATAAACAAAACAGCGAGCAAATATTTGGAACCAAAGAAGACCCCCTCAAGTCTTTTTTAAATATATATTATATATATATATATGTACCATTTTCTGAAATGAAGCAGCATCTATAGGCGTCAAGCATTCAGGCAATGTGACATAAATGTTTGATGGTGATGAAGCAGAAATATTTACTGCTAAATGAACCCACGGCTCCAAAGACCCATTCATTTTTCCACCTTTGACTGCATTTACAAAATGCACTTGCTTGGGTGGTGTTTGTGAAAGTCTAAGCCGGGCATTTCTTCATGTGACACACAAATAACTCAGCACTAAAGTGGTGAAAAAAGAGGAGTGTTCCAGTTTTGGGTTACACATGCATTGACACAAAAAATTAAAAATGGACAAAAATGTATTTATTTTTTTATGGCTGACAGAATTTCCTGAGTAAGTAATGACATACCTGGGATAGATAGATAGATAGATAGATAGATAGATAGATAGATAGATAGATAGATAGATAGATAGATAGATAGATAGATAGATAGATAGATAGATAGATAGATAGATAGATAGATAGATAGATAGATAGATAGATAGATAGATAGATAGATAGATAGATAGATAGATAGATAGATAGATAGATAGATAGATAGATAGATAGATAGATAGATAGCAAATTAAAGGTACTCGAAGGAGGAAAAAATAACTCAAGTGAGATTTCTGACTTCACTCAATCCTCCTCTTCAGTGGTGTGAGCCTGTTTTGAAATCTGTTAAAGCTTTTGCTGGTTTCCATTTAAGCAGAAAGTAGGAAGTTGTCACTGGGAATGACATCACACGCGAGATGACCACGTTCCCGTGGCAAAGTCAGAATAAAACATGTCAGCCTAGATGCTACTGAGGTGTCTAAGCGTTGGACTAAGCGTTGCCGCTGTCAGCCGATGTTATCATCGCTCGTTAATACCAACACGGCACATATGCACTAATTACAATTTAAAAAATAAGAAAAAGGGGAAGTGAACAGTGGGGCTGGAGCTGCGGGTATCCCAGTCCTACTGTGAATGGAATAAGACAGAACTGTTATAAACATTAAAACTTATTCAGAATTTGTCGTTTTAATGGTTAAGTCAAGTTTTTCTGACTTTTCAAATTCAGGATACGTTAATAAATTCATTTTAATTATTTTAATATGACATTATCACACTGCACATGTATCCTTCAAGCCTCATTGCATTCATGCCGTCCACACAGATTTTCAAAATAAAGTTTTCTTCCCAAATCCAACCGAGGTTGCACAGCAAAGGTTATGTACTTAAAAGCAAAACAGTGACTATGATTTGTGGGAAACATCTTAACGATTTCGCGCAGGTTATGTTGGATATTTCCAAGCTGTGAATCTGAACCTTTGACTGTCAGCCGTTGCTGCGGCGAACAGAGAAATGGCAGGCAAACGAGAGAAAAGAGAACAACAAAGTGCAATAAAGGTGCGAAGCTAGAAGTGAACTACACACTGTAAATCACAGAATATCTTAAACATTGTTAATATTTTTTGCGTTAATTCATACAAAAAGGATGAAAATTGATGAACATGCCACAGGGAAATTACACGGCCACATGTGTAGCTCTGGAGTTGTTAGACCCAACTTTCTGGGTGAGCGTTTGCCTTTCACTTTGATCTTTATTTCTGTCATTTATTGTTCACTTTAAAAACATTTAAGAGCTGAGAGCGGTGCTTGCCACTAGCAGCCACCCTGCTGCAGGTCCTGCTGGAGATTTATAAAGCGACAGTAAAATCCAAATCCCATCAGCACGCAGGGAGGCTCTTAAAGCATCAGATTTCTCTCCCTTATTTCCTCTGCTGCCAGGATTAAGGTTTCATGCTGGTTTTGAGTTTCAAGAGACTTCTGATGCGCCTTGAAATGTTCAATTATTTCTATCTGGATAATCAGCGGTAAATGGCTTCCTGCACTTGTTTTTATCCAGTTAGGCTGATATTGATTAAGAAACTCACAACACCCACTACATTGAAGATGGGGACAGATGTTTTTTTTTTTGTTTTTTTTTTAAACTAAAGGAAGTGCATTTCACAAATCATAGAGCTATCCAAAAGATTAGCAGATCTGCGGACTTCCGCTCATTTATCCATGTGTTCATTGTGTCTCTGGGAAAGTCACCAAAAAGCTTCACAAATGAATTTTCTCTTTTTGGAGTTGAATTTAGCCGACAGTAAAATGACTCAACAAACCATGGACTCTCTGGGAAAACAAAGTGGGCAGCCTGTGTCTTGTTTGATATCAATTCTGGTCAGGTTATAACTTACAGCAGTTCATCAAACAGGGGATGTGCCTCTGCAGAACTGTTGTTATTGAAGTAATGCTGTGGTAATGAGATATAAATAACCCAACCGAAATCAAATAAGCCCGACGCCTATGAACTGAGAGGCTAGACGAACAATCTGCACACCTTACTAAAGAATTAAATCTGGCCCTTTGAGGTAGAAGAATATCGTCATAAGGAAGCACATCCTGATTGAGAGTGTTGGATATATTGAATTGTGTGGAAGCAGTGGGGGGTCCTGTGGGCTTGAAGAGGGGAGGGACTGAGGAATGCAGATGATTATCTACACCCTCCACATCCACCGATGAATATTGGGAGTTTGAATGCCAACTGACCTGTCTGGCACTGCAGCGTGGCCACCGCTGGGAGAAACTACACAAGACGTTGTGTAGAAACTGGCGACTACCCGGCCAGAATATGTAAAGCTTTAAAAAAAACAAAAAAAAAACCACAGCGATGGTGTGGTTTGGCTGAGAGTTTGTGGCTCCACTGGGAATAATGAAATGCTTGCTTGAAATATGAGAAACCACAGAAATATCAAAGAAGCCTTCTTTCATTTTAGTTTTTGAAATAATGCCGCTGTTTATATCACTACTGTTCTCTATAAACATGACATTGCTTTACACATTTGAAGGAAGTTGTTACATGCAAAAAAAATGTCCCCTTAATAATCTACTTCTGTCACTTAATACATGCTAAGACTCATTAATAAAAAAGGACAAAGAAGCATAGCAGGAAATGCTTCTGATAGCTGCAATTTGTTATTAACATTATTATAAATGTTATTATGAGTTCCAACAAGTAGGGATTAGTCTAAGATGTGCATATGTATAAACATGTTATAATTTCATATCACATTACTCACGGGTTGTCTTTCAAGCTGTATTTTGCATTTTGTTTAATGCATGAATTTCTTAGATGTCTGCACCACCCTTATAAAAACGTTTCACACAATAAAAAAACACTTTAATTTAGTCACATTATTATCAACATAACTTCCATGAATAGTTGGATATTAATTTGTAAACGAGAAATGTAAAATTATCTTGATAGTGGCGACCCCTGGTGTTACACTTGGTAATTACAAGCGCGTGTTGGCGGTCACGTCATCAGTGCGACGGAAGTAGTTTGTGTAATTCTGGCTGATTCATTGTAGCCTCTGTTTCTGTTCATCCTGAAACAAACTCACACATCTTCCGAAAGATTTCACGGCAGGTGAGTAGAGATACAACTTCCAGGCAGTACGCATTAAATACTCTCACATGGAGTCAGTGATAAATCTTAGGTTTGTTTGTTTTTTTTTCAGTATTTTTTAGCGGTCGAAACGGGCTAAGTTAGCACGAGCAGGCTAACGGCGACGGCAACGAGTCTGACGATGTTGTTTTCTTTTATTAACGTCTTTAATCAACAAAACGAGGTAATCGAGGGCCCGATTTAAGCAGAAAGAGCGGCTGTAAGCGACTTGTTTCCAGTAACGCGGCGTTTACACGCGGCGACGGTTGCAGGATGATAGCAGGATAGCGCTCTGTCGCGCTAACGGGGCGCCGCGGGCTTAAAGTGTGAACTTTAAGTTGTCAAAGTCGAAACAAAGTTGTCCCGACTTTGATTTTCACTCATTTACCGTGTGCCGACTCTTTCCTAGGTTTCAATATGGATCGGCTGCTGAGGCTTGGAGGTGGGATGCCAGGACTTGGCCAGGTAAAAATGAAGCTTGAATTGTTTTTATATTAAAAAAATAAACAAAAAACAACACATATGCAACAATTATGACAACATCAGTGTTTATTAATGTTACTGCAAAAGGTGCGGGCCAAATGGGAAATTCATGGCCAAATACACTGGAAGGACTTGTGATTGTAGGAGTGACGTGTCAGCACTTCGTATTTGTTTTAGTTTAATCCAAATCCGTTAATTTTCACGAGTGAGACAGAGATAATTCGTTTGAATTAAATTAAAATGACATTATCACGCGGATTAATGCGTTGGTCTTTGACTCCTCAGGGCCCCCCAACAGATGCACCTGCGGTGGACACGGCGGAGCAGGTGTACATCTCGTCTCTGGCCCTTCTTAAGGTAACGGCACATCATCAGCATTATATTTGTGATGTCAGCCTTCTTCTTTGAGTTCTCATGGCGATTTCATTTCATCAGATGTTGAAGCACGGGCGTGCTGGTGTACCCATGGAGGTCATGGGGCTGATGCTGGGTGAATTTGTGGACGACTATACAGTGAGAGTGATTGATGTGTTCGCTATGCCTCAGTCAGGAACGGTATGTATTCTGCACATTATCAAAACATGCACTGTTATTATTGTTAGTTCTCCTGAAATAAACTTGGAGCAGAATTCCTGTACCTCATAATTATGTTTGGATTATAAATTTATAGCGTGAGCTTTAAAATAAATAGTGAATCTGTTTTGTTTTTTTTAATTTACTTCATGAAATGTCGATTTTGTCCTTCACAGGGAGTGAGTGTTGAAGCAGTGGACCCGGTCTTCCAGGCCAAAATGTTGGACATGCTGAAGCAGACTGGCAGGTAAGACTCTTGGATATTGGCTGAGATTCATTTTTCAAAGACACAAGCTTGTTGTTAGACCAAAAAACTTTTTTTTTCTTAAACCCTTTTAACTATTATAGTTGCTAAAGCATAAACTCTAGGCTCAGGTATATTTAGAGGGAGCCAGTGTTTTTTCTTTAATGACCCATTTTTCAAAAATAACAACACTAAGTAGTTTCTGTATTTTAATCCTCATTCTTGCTGCTGTCCACATCTATTATTCACCAGACCAGAGATGGTTGTGGGGTGGTACCACAGTCACCCTGGCTTTGGCTGTTGGTTGTCAGGTGTGGACATCAACACACAGCAGAGCTTCGAGGCCTTGTCAGAGCGAGCTGTTGCAGTGGTAGTTGATCCCATCCAGAGCGTTAAAGGAAAGGTACACGTGACTGGACTTCGCACATGACCCTGGAATATCAGGAATATTCAATATAAGTACACTGCAGTTTAGTAAAACCTTTCTTTTTCCTGCTACTGATTTCTTCAGGTTGTTATTGATGCGTTCAGATTGATCAATGCCAACATGATGGTGCTGGGTCATGAACCCAGGCAGACAACATCCAACCTGGGTCATCTGAACAAGCCCTCCATCCAGGTTAGTTAAACATCTCCATTCACTAGGTGTTTCTCTAAGAGTGGTTAAGTAGTAGTAACACCACTTTCTGAACCACATATAGCTAAAGGTTTTACCAAGCCTATTTACAATTAACCCGTAGCTGTGTCCAAACCCTTAAAAGTTAAGTGCACTAACACAGATTTAGTTTGTTGTGTGTCAGTCAGCAGATAATCTGTTTATCTTTTAGCTGTTAGTATGCAGGGAAACTTCACATTAGATGCCAAAGAGAAAATATATATTTGATAATCTTCCATTCATTTGTAGACACTTTTATCCAAGTTGCTTTCATGGGAGGACCACACTGAGGACTATTTGGAGCTTCGTGTCTTGCTCATGGGTGTGTTGACATCTAGATTTAAAAAAAAAAAGGTGAACCTGCTGAACACCCCAGCTGGCAGCTGGTGGTGGTGCCACGCAGCATCTCTGGACGACGTCCAGTCATTTCTTCTCTGAAGACACGTTGTTCCTCTTTAGCTGCTCTCTACTTGCACATCCCATCTCCTGCAGCAGCTCCACTCCTTTGGTGCTTCGACAGTTGTTCTGTTATGCTTTCTCAGCAGTGTTCTCTTGTATCAAAGTTTATAAAGAAGAAAACCGCTGCACAATTTGCTGTCCTCTCATTACAGAATAGTTGCTGCCCGGTTTTGTGTTGCTCAGGATTTTTTTTTCATAGGTGAGAAGTGCATTTTCTGCAGAAAATAAAAATAAAGTATGACTTTAGCTGGGGGAAAAGGGGGAAAAAAAAAGTTGCCTGGTTAGTGGACAGGAAAAAAAAACTAACAGAATCTTCATAACACAGAAACTGGACTAAATTTCATTTATTCATTTTTTTTTGTCAAAGACCAAAAACCCCATTCAAAGCAAAGTAATCAATATATAGTTTCTAATGTTTTGAATGGTTCCTCGCTCTTCACCGACCTTCTCAGATCATCACCAAAATATGTGCGTGTCCCCGTGTTACTGTTTAATGTACTGACCGGTTGGTTTCTTGTTGTTTTAGGCTCTGATTCATGGACTTAACAGACACTATTATTCCATCACCATCAATTACAGAAAAAATGAGCTAGAGCAAAAGGTTTGAATCCTACACTTTTCAAATGTTTGCATTTTTTAATTGGCAGAAGTAGAGCATTTTAAAGGTGTCGTTTTTGTTATTCAGATGCTGCTGAACCTGCATAAGAAGAGCTGGATGGAGGGTCTGACCCTGCAGGACTACAGTGAGCACTGCAAACTCAATGAGACCATTGTCAAAGAGATGCTGGAGCTGGCTAAGAACTATAACAAGGTACGACTTTAAGACATAGTCTCGCACTCTAATACACTTTCAAAAACTTAATTTTTTCCTTTAAATGAAAGGTTAAATTGACCCTTATAAATCACCAAAACTAGTAGTCCCAGTTGCAATGAGTAAAAGTAATGCTTATTTTAAAAAAAAAACACCTCAGCTTTTTTTGTCAACTTTCACTATAATGTTAATGCTAGAGATGCAAAATGTATAAAACTCTAAAGATCAGGATGGGTTTTATCTGATTAAGTTCAGAGGATTTTGATTTAAATAGCTGTACAGACTATGCCCCCTAGTGTTCAAAGTGGAGAAACGTCTTTCTTTGCTGGTAATTGTCTGGCCCTGGCTGATTAGTAATCAGCTTCGTGAGAGGCTCCTTTTGCTGCTCAGCCTCCTGCCATTCCAGTGCCAGTCGGCTAAACTCATCCATATACTTTTTTACTCGAATTTGCTCTAAAAGTAGTGATCAATTTAAGTTTCTAGCTAGCAGTTTGTTGGTCTGTTCACTGTCATTTATCCAACTGCTTGGCTCACAGTGCAGTCACAGCAAAATCCACCACAAAGTGAACACTTTCTGATATACTGAAGACGAAAAAGCAAAATTCGAGATGGAGTTCAGTTGACCTACCTGTAATTATGGGGGATGAATTAATGCAAACAAATGTAATGCTCATGTGCACATTTCTAAATTGTATAAAAAATATACGCGTGTGTGTGTATGTATGTATGTATGTATGTATGTATGTATGTATGTGTGTGTATATATATAAATATGTGTGTATATGTATGTGTGTATATATATATAAATATAAACAGTGATAATTAGAAACTAAGGCATGCTTTTAGTAAAGGCCTTGTATCCTAATAAATTAAAACAGAAGCCTCTGTCTTTGGAAAATAAAATAAAACAGCTTTGCAGTATGTTCTCAGGAATATAACCTGTAACAAGTCCTGCGAGTGATTAGTGACTGTGCATTGCTTCCTCCTCAGGCTGTTGAAGAGGAGGACAAAATGACCCCAGAGCAGCTGGCAATCAAGAATGTTGGAAAACAGGTACTGAACAGAAATAAAATTCAAGCTTTAAATAACCTGTTTATAAAGATTCACTCTAGTATGGTCAAGCATCTGATCTAGAAAAAGATCAGGATGCTTTTTTAGTGTTGCTCTCTAAGTATTCAACTGAATTCTGCTGAAAATAAATACGGATAAGAATTTGCATTTTCAGAAAACGTTTTAAATCCGATCTTATGGTGGATATTTTCTGTCCTCCTTGCAGGATCCTAAGAGACACTTGGAGGAACACGTAGATGTTTTAATGACGTCCAACATCGTCCAGTGCCTGGCTGCTATGTTGGATACAGTAGTTTTCCAGTAACGACTTTCTGTGTGTATAACTGTTAATATTACAACCCTTGTTTTCTTTTATATAAAATAAATATGTGTACGAAATAATACATCTAAATGTCCTGGTCCTCTTTAGTGTGACCGTTTCTGTCTTCTTCAAGAATTTCTTCAAGGTTTTTGACTATTTTTATTTTATTGTATATGAATCTACTTTGTGAACATTAAAGCCCAAACAAACAGGTAGTATCCTCTCATTATAGAAGTGCAGCAGTATTTTTCACGTTTAAACAATTGTTGTTTTTTACACCTTAACTTGTTCTCTTTTCTAATAAACAGTGAAAATGAGACTTATGCAAGCACAACAGATATAGTCTTATAAAAACCACTTATCTGTGAGGCCAATTGCACACAAAAAAGCTTTTTTTTTTTTTTTTTTTTTTTTTTTTTTTTTTTTTTT
The DNA here is from genome assembly GCA_014839995.1 of Xenentodon cancila. Taxonomy (NCBI): domain Eukaryota; kingdom Metazoa; phylum Chordata; class Actinopteri; order Beloniformes; family Belonidae; genus Xenentodon; species Xenentodon cancila. Next base: position 9,691,644 of record CM026197.1, on the reverse strand, counting down.
AAGCATCCACAAAGAAGGAAAACAACTGTAGTTAAAAAGTACTTTACCACGATCAAAAGTAGCTCTTTAGATTAATGCCAGTTAAAATGAAATTTAATTTATGCAGATCTAATTTGCATTAAATCAGAATAAATGCAGCCTTTGGCTAAAGTGACGTGACACTGAATAAACTCACTGTGGTTGGTGCAGTGGGGAGGTAAGTATGTCGTGTTGTGTTAGGGAGCGCATCTGAAGCCAAAGAAACACCTGAACCTTGACCAGGACCGTCTGTGTTCTCCATCCATCCATTAGCTATTCCCGCTTTATCCGTTTCCGGGTCCGGGTGCCGTCTGTGTTCTACTCAAGTTAATTTATTTGTTTTTGCATGATTTGATAACTTGCAGGGTAGCAAGAATTATATAGATTAATGACAGGAACTTTGCAAAAACCATTTTACAACATTTATTTAAATTTACAGTGGCACCTAAACTTTCTGGGTTTCTGTTTGTTGACTCACTGCATTTCTTGCTGACTAAATGAAAATTTGCATTTATTCTCCTGCTTCTACCAGACATTGCACAAAGTTAGATGGAAAAATCTGCAGGGAAAATGTTGCAGTTTCCAAACATGTCGATCAGCAAGTCTGGTTTTGGATTTTGCTGAAGTTTGCATATATAGTACAGGATGTGTGAGTTTGATAACGATACTTAGGATGAAGTGCACAGATTATTTTCAGGTGTTTTTTAAAAAAAAAAAAAAAAAAAAAAAAAAAAAAAAAAATATATATATATATATATATATATATATATATATATATATATATATATATATATATATATATATATATATATATATATATATATATATATATATATATATATATATATATATGATCCTCACATCTGGAGCTTGGTCTGAATAGATGAAGCTGCACAAACTGTGACATTTTCAAATCACCTGAATAAACATATAATAAACATATACCGCGAGTAGAGGAAGAATTAATATAATTTACTTATGTAAAATGGTCCAAAATGTTACTGGGGTATAAAAGTGCAAGAAATATAAACTTTAAACATAGAAAATATTGCTCAGGTTCTAATTAAAATGCAAATTTGGTGTTGAATCTGTCATCTGAATATGGTAATGTAATACTGTGGAGTGGAGAAAAAGAAACTACATGCAGCTTTTCTGTTGCGCTTTGTTCAACAGTTTCACTGTGAAAAGACCCAATGTTCTCACTCTGGGAGCTGGGATACAGCTAGTATCTGCTGGGGAAGGAGGTGCATCCATAAAAAGTTCACAAGATTGCTGCAATGATGCAACTCGTTTTCCTGTAACTCCAGAGTAGGCAAAGAACATGGAGCATATGGTCCTCCTCTACTTTTTCCAGGATAAACTGACGAAACAGTGAGGAGAGACATTCCTCTCCTTTGGGGGCTTCAAGTTATATAAGCTTTTCTCTGGATCAGAATGTCTGTAACCCTCTTAGGAGGAAATTGAAAAAAAAAAAATATATATATATATGACTGAAATAAACCTTCCCCAAGGCCATTTGGAGGCAAAACCCAGACAATTCCATACAACCAATTTAAAGGTCCCCTTGTATGACATTGTTTATAAAAATGAATTGCTAATTCAGAGTTTTGATTTTGTGAAAAAGTGTAAGTGGCAAGTGTTTTATTTCTGATAATTGTCCTTTCAGCCAAATGAATGAGGGAAAACTGAATGAAAATATTTGAAATGCATCTGAAGTCTCTGCTCAGTCTCATTTGTCTGTATTTCTGTCAACATGCTTGTCAGCTACATAGACATTTCTGTGGCCAATCAACACGTTGTCAGGATAAAACTAATTTTAGAAAGATTTATGTGAGTTTTGTGCTTCTCATACAGCGTAGTGACAGTTGCTCTTTTCTCCAGCTACACTGTGGTGTTTATTATTCACAGGTTGGTGTTACTGTAGTGCAATTAAGTCATTCAGAATTTTGTTCGCCGCTCTTCTGAATTACTGTCCAGTTTTCCATTAATGGCAGCCTGCAAAGCGATTCTGTCTTTTTCCTAGGCATATCCTATAAAACGCGAGTAAAGTAGAGTAATTAAAGTAATTTCAGCCGTATCTTCACTGTAGTTGTTACACATTCATTACTCATTCTTGAAACAGTTACTTGCCATTAGTCTGAACTTGCTGCATGTTCATCTTCATAACTCCTGGGCTGTCCACCCTCCGAAGCACCTGCACCTGCACATTGACCTGCACCTGCACATTGACCTGCACCTGCACCTGCACCTACACCTGCACCTGCACCTGCATCTGCACCTGCACCTGTCGGTTTAACGCTTTCGTTGTGATCAATTAGAAAAGAAAACGTGACTTTGTCATTTTGACTAATCGCCACAATTAGTTAAAACTAACAAACGCAAATCATTTTATTTTTGGGTGGTGTCAGTTTCTGCAGGTCAACCAGCCGCACCAACGTAGTTTGCTGTGTTTGTTTGTTTGTTGTCATTGTTGTTATTGGGACTAGCAGGCTAGTCAGGTCGCTTAAGAGCCCAGGCCACCAGGAATTGTCCCGCTGCTCCGAGGGCCTGTCCGGGCCTGGTTTGACATTTCTAGAAGTTGCAGCAAAAGTCTTGATTACATAAATGTAGGGACACCTCATCTGCTGAGTCAAGAAGACAGATGCTCAAATTGCTTTGTTCAACTCTTGACCACTTCTTTTTTATTATAGTGCAAATTTACTGGTAAAAAAGATTTCACTTACTGTAAAATATAAAAATGTAAATATTAGGTTTCCTAGTTATGAATTATAATGACCTTTTAACCACCAAGAGCTTCACTTCCGTGCTTTTGCCAGATCATTTAAATAAAAACTCAAGCACCACCTGTGAGCTGATTGCACATCCACAGTGTTATGTTTGTGGTGTGGTAGGAGTTTGTGGACTGTGAGAAAATGTTGGAGACATTTGGTTGTTTCTACTTTTCTGTCAGGGAGATAATTGCTCCTGCAAATAGAGCTGAAATCCAGAGCTACAGTCTGGAAATGCTTTGATTATTGACACAGTTCTTTAGGGGCCTGCTGTCTTAAAGAGACACTGTTCTGTCAAAATGTAATTCTCATCTGCAAATGAGAGTATCTTAATTGGGGGTTTGTATCTCTGTGCGCTGTGGTCCTAATATAATGCAGGTAGATGGAGGTAATTGAAATATACTCAATGAAATCACTGCATCTTAGTCTCAGCACACACAGTCATGGATGTTTCAGAAAATTCACAGATAACTTGTCTGTTTTTGTCTGAACGCGTCACTGAAAGTGCTGAGTCACATTGTACAGTATTTTCATCCTTACCAGCTGATACATCGGAGGCATTTTCAGACACGGTGTCACATATTCTTTGCTGAAAAGCCAGGAGATGTCTCTTTGAGATTGAGTCCTGCTTTGAAGTCATATCAAGCAGCATCAACAACGCCACAAGGTTATCATCTCAGGATCTGTGATAAGAGATTTCCCGCAAAAGCCCTCGTTGCACAAGTTTGAACCTGATTTTTCTTCTTATTGTCTCTTTGTTTACATACAAATCCATACAGACTTTGATCAAACATCCCTCCACGCACTGTAGCGTCCTGCTTCTCCCTTGCTTTCCTCTCATGGCAAACCACTTCCAAATTGATGAGCTAAAGGAGGAGGTTGTAAACAAGGCAGAGGCTTTAATGAACCCCAACGGTTTTTTTTTTTTTTGGTGTGGTTCAAGAGGACAGATCACTCCCATGAGGGTACGGCCAAGTACACAACAGTCCGCCCCACCTCGGTGGATGGAAACCAGAAGATGACAGAGTTAAGGCCTTTTAAGTTCGTGTTCTCATAGATGAACTGTTTAGAGCCCAGTAAAATGTGAACAACTGTGTTTTAATTTAACGATTACATGAAAAGGGAGACAAACCAATTTTTGCCACAGCGACCTCCTTAAAATTCTCTGTTGCTAAAATCACTGCGAAGCCACATGAGGCAATTTATTCTTTTAAGTCCATTCCTGAGCCCGAAAACAGCTGCTGACAAAACAGTCACCCTTCAGCCTTTGTTGTCTGAAGAGTGAAAATCGGGTTTCAAAGTGTAAACCTCTTGTTAGTGACGCTTTCTAACTCTTATTGATTATTTTCACTGAAGCAAAATTAACACTTGCAGGTTGTCCTCTGACTTCTCTGGAAACCATCGCGAGGCCGTACTTGGACATGAAACGTCTCTGCAGCTCAGATAAAACAGTCTCAGGTCAGTGAGTAAAACTGTTCATTCATTCACACACATATTCATGCAACACTCTCTTAGTTTGTAGACATCTACACAAATATTACCGTATTAAGTCTAGAAGAGCTTTGTTCCTTTCATGCACACAATCCCATGCCAATGAGCACTGTGCCAAACACAGCTGTTACATTCTTGAAAGGGCAGGGTGAGGTGGAGATTGTAAATTGTACCTATATACTGTTTGCAACCTTCACGATGGACCTGTCAAACAGACCCTGTCAAAATGTGTTAAAAACTGTTTTATTCAGCTTACTGGATGATAATTCCCAGTTCACCTGCAATTACATGAGCTTTGCAGCTGTGGAATTAGATAAAGCCCTGAATAAGATTCACTGCTTTGCAAGTTTTGCTCTGTTAAATCAGTTAAATGCACAATTGGTGTCCATGACTGTATATGAAATAAATGTTGCATTGTGCTTATTTCTCAGTTCTCAGCGTTTTAACTGTAGCGTACAAACTTCCAAGTCTGTCAGTACTTCAAAAGTGCTGCAGGTAAACCCGCTTGTCAGAGTCAATATCATGTGAAACTACTGATGCTTAAAAATAAATAGAAATGAAATGTTGAGGTGAGATTGAGACCTTTACTGTGTGTTCTGTTCAATGATTGGAGAGGAAGGCATGTCCACTCTGTACTGTAAATGAGAATGTGAGAGTGCTGCTGATTTTTAAAACTTTTTCTGACATATGTGAATTATGGGATATGTTACACCCTGCACATCTGGAGGAGCATATCTTCGGGGTAATAAACACTTATTCATCAACCCAGATCTGTTTTCTTTTTTTCAGTGTTTCCAGAGACTATTTTTTATCCCAACAGGATTTCACTTTTGCTCAGAACTCATTAAATGTGGCCGAGCAAAGTTAATGTGAGCTCTTTGAGCATTTATGCAGTCAGTCTGACAGCTGTGTTATATCACCTTACAGTCAGACTCTGTTCATGAGCACCCTGCCCCATCGGTGAGATTACCTTAACTTGCAAAGATCTTCCATCTGGTAAGCCAAGACATAAACAGAACTTCACAGTCAGATAACTTATCTCAGTTCAGGTTTTGTATTTTGTACTAATACATTTTTCTGGCAAATGCCAATGTATGCAACACCTGATAAATGGCATTTGCTACCATAACAAGATGAATATCATCTACAATATGAGGAATGCTGACTTGTTCTTTATTTGTTTATTTATTTTTTTGCATTAAGGGTTGACTGAAGCACTTTGAAAAGACTTTGATATTCTTATGAACAACCAAGAGTTCTTAAGTGTTAGTGAGAATAAAAGGATGGCAGAGATGCAAAGTAGTCAGCGTCCATGCAGGAATACTTGTGATATGAGGGAATAAAAGTAAGATGATTTCCTGCTGCTCTGCTGCAGGGCAGATTATTTTATTGGGTAAATAGCAGAGGTAATGTGCAATATAATGAGAAGGAAATAGAGGGTGTGGTGGCAAGTGACATGAAATGTAAGCAAAAACTTTAGATAATTAGAAACATTTGCATGTAAAATGCTGCCAGTATTTGCTTTGTTCACCCCCGTCTAGAAGTTAAAGCGTGGGCGCCTGTGCTGTGTTTTTAGAGTAATGTAACAATCAGCCTCATAGATTAGAATATAATAACCTACAGGAAAGACAAACTGATGTTGCTGTAATTCTTTATTTGTTTGTTTTTTTTGTACAACTGAGCAGCTTAATCTTTTGTGACATTGTTTCTGGCTTAAAGCTGCACATGAATGGTGCAAGAGAATAATAGATAAATTGGGTCAGCATCAAAAGCAATATAAATGCTGCACCAAAATGTGATAATCCAAGGGTGGAACATAACGGAGATCAATTGGTAAATCAAGAGCTTCGCCCCCCCCGAACTTGGCTTTATGCATCCCCAGTAGTTAAAAGAGGTAGCTGGGGAGAAGGAGGCCCTGGTGCCCCTGTTTAGGTTGTTGGTCCCATAATTTATTCCTATACAAGTATCGTTGGCAGAAAATTCTTGTTGTGTTTTTTTCTTCAGTTCTCTGCCAATGAACAACACAGCACAATAGTATCATCAATATGCTTCTATGTGAGGGTGGTAGTCTTCAAGTGATGAGAGTTGTAGGATTTGTGCCATGCACAAGATTTTATTTATGGTCAGATAAAACATTTTTTGTCTCACTTGAGCACTATATTAAGAAAATATGTGTGTGTGTGTTTTTTTCTTTATTGTCTGTTCATTTTTGCACGCAGTAATATTGCAACCTGGTGAGTGAAACTGTTCAGTTATCTGGTGGAGTGGACATGAAGGCTCCTGAGTTCACCTACAATTTTTTGATTAAATTCCATGAATGTTGGAATGCTGTCATGGCGGCATAAAGAGCAGAGGGCTGCGCACTCAACCTTAGGATTGCGGTTGAAGAACTAGGTGGGACATTCAAGCACAGCATTTGCCTGGTTTGAGTGCTATCTAAAGGACAGAGACTACTTTCTTTTGTGTCCTTAGGTAACTACAATTAGGAGCTTACAAAAATAACGAGTGGAGTTCCCCAAGGTTCAATTCTGGAGCCTTTGTTGTTTAACATCTATATGCTCCCAAGCGCTCAAAATATATAAAAAGAATCAAATGTGTTAACATAACTATGCAGTTGACACACAAATCTATATTAACAAGGAGTCTATAATCCATTTCAAACATGAAACAAAGAGTGGGCGTATCAGAATTTTCTTCAGTTAAATGAAGAAATAAAATTGTTATTTACTGCTGGATTATAGTTATCTACCACAATGCACTGTAACCTTTATTTCTTGTATCTCATTTGTTTTATTCCTTTTTTAACTTATGTCTGTCTGTCTTTAATTACTTATTCTGCTTTTAAGCTTTTTTTTAAATGGACAATTGTCTTGTACATGAAAAGTGCTATACAAATCAACTTGCCTAGCCGTTCCTTGGGGATGTTAGGATTTGGTTAGTCACACTGACAGTCACACTGTGTCTGATGACTGAGCCTTTGTAGACAGTGATGGTAGATATAAAAACACCATTTTTGTTCAACTGGTCTTGTATGGATTCTCGAAAACACATTTGACCTCCGTGGCTTTTTGGAAATGATACACTCAGCAAAAACCATATATAAAAGTAAAGAGAGTTATTAGGACTTCAGAAGTCATATATAACCATTGAACCTGTAATTTTACTGCCCCCTTACATTGAGGAATTAATGACATTTCTGTACAGATGTTTTCATGTAGAAACACTGGGGGAAACACTGAGTCTAATTGTTTTCGGACAAAGCTGGTGTGTAAAACTTATATTCACACAGGGAGACTGTCAGCCAGCATTTCTCACAATTAAGTGAAGTAATTTTTCTCCATGTTACCCTCTTTGTCTGTTATGCAATGAAGCCATATGCTTCCAATCCACAGGAGAGGACCAAGAGCAAATAAGTGCAAGAATTCACCAGAAATTCTTATCTTTCGTAGGAGATAAACATATCAAGGAATGGCTCGGCCCAACCACAGTGTTTATTTAAAGGTGGCTCTTGAGAAATTGGATGAACAAGTGATAGAAAGGAAGGATATGATAGAGAACAAGTACACAAATGCCATCCGGGATCATCCAGAACATTTAGTAATTGTTTATTCCTTAATGTGTTTTTTTATGACGCAACAATTTTGGAAAGATTTGGGAAAATAAAGTCACTGTTTGCTGCTTTGTGTGTGAAGTACAGGTATGATGTTTTTGCAGTTCAAGAGACTAGAGTTCCACTTTTCTTTATAATAGCACTTAGTGGTCTCTAAATGGTGACATAGCTTTCCGATGAGTTTCCACCCGCAGGAGAGGGCCGGCAGAGATGTAGCGTGTGGGCGTGTGGGAGTTTTGTATGTGCAGTGAGACGGGCTGCGTTTGCACAGGGAAGAGGGTCAGTTTGGAAAGAACCACAAAAGAGAGGTGCTGTTTTCACTGGTCTGGTCTGCAGGGACTTACTGTCTGGGTCTGTGTTATTTAAGTCAATAATGAGCTATAAATTACTCATTCACATGTATGCAAACACAGTGAGGAGTATACATAACTGACCATTTACCCTTTCCCTTCAGCTTATAAAGAGAGTTTTAGCCAAATAAAAATATCTAAACCCTTTTTTTTTGGGGGGTGGTGGTGGTGGGGTGTCTAAATCTTTCCCGTAAGCTGGAGCAAACTGAATCTAAAATGCCAGAGCAAGAGAACAAGAGAATTTATTAGCAGCAGCATTTCTGCCAAAAAATGATGGTATGGAATTTTACGAGCTGTTTCATATGTTTATAGTTGGGAGAAAAGTAAAAGTTTGCAGAGGGAAACAGAACAGATGAAAAAAATAGAAATAGTAACCACTTAGATGGTTAAGGACAGTGTCACTCAGTTGGCAGCGAGGCGCTCGGCATTTTAGCACCTGTGGATCATAACGTCAGGACTAATATGAATTATGATCTCAAACCTCCAGTTTGGCAGCTGCTTCCACTAAAATGGTTTCAGCCTTAACTGGAAGTAGCCTGCTGCACGGATATGGGACTGCTACCTGTAAAGTAAGGACAGATGATAATGCCTGAAGTAGAAGGGTAGCACTTAGGTTTATTGGAGAACAAGCTGAGATCATGTTTTTTTTTAGATTTGCTCCAGAATGTTTCTGATTTTTATTTATTTTTTCAGATATCTGCATTGATATGGCATTAACCTCTTTAGCTTACAAGTAAACAAATAAACATGAATAAAAATCACTCAAGTTTCAAATATACATTATAGAGGAAAAGCGTATAATTTTACATAGTTGTGAGTGTAAAAACATTTTTAAACTTTTAGTGTTGTTATAGTGTTGGAACCAAATCCATGATTAGAACATGATTAGAACAACTTTTCTAATATTTTGTTATTTTCTAATATTTTGTTATCCATACCATACCACACCATCCATACCTTTTAAAACCATGTTATGTAGAGATGTATGAAACCATATGCTCTTATATAAAACAGGATCTGGACTTTTTTATTTTCATCCCAGTGAATGATGACAATTTCCTCCAATTTAACCATCAAATTAAAAGCTTATCCTCAAGTCCTGGATGCTTTTGTTACTTCAGATGTGCAACGTCTGATCCAATTATAGCTTCTTTTCATTGTAGTTTTTTGCTTGACTTATGAGAAATCATATGATCTTATTTTAGTTTATTTTGAATGCGAAATAAAAAAAAAGTTAAAATAATAATGGTATAGAAAATAATGCAACCTTCAAAATGTAACTTCTGTCTGCTCGTTTCCACAAAGCGTTGGCTTGTGTCCATATTTTAGTGTGACATACTGTGTGTTCCCTGGTGTTTATTTTATGGAGATGCATTTCTTTATGGCTAGATGGAAGAAAACTTTACTGCAGTGACGAGAGGAGGCCAGTTTTATCAGCTTTTTCCCTGTCGTTGGATGAAATACGCTCCAATAATAACAGGACCAGTGCAAGTGAAGAACAAGAAGATCTTGGCCTGACAAGTATGTAGTTATGAAATATATTGTGAAATGACTTATGAACCACTGTGCTTGAACTCAGTATGTCACACAGCTCCCCATCAGTTCATAAACAATGATAGATAAATGAACATGCAAAGCTTTCTCTTGAAAATGTTACCCTTCATTACATCTGTGATCAGTCTGTCAGCTTTTTATTTTTTCTCACACGTCTGTTGTGCAATGCAGTTGGTTTAACCTTTTTAAAGCTGCAAGCTGTTAGATTTTACACATGATAATATTTTTAAAAAATCAATCAAAAAACTCCTAGATGCAGTGTTGACATAAGAAAAATGCTAAATGACTGGGTTGTCTTGGCTGTTCAGAGTTAGAAGGGATTTTTTTTTTTTTGTATTCACAGCTGCCATGCATTGCTTTTACCAACCAGGGCGAGCTACTGGAAGTTCAGTGTCTGGCCCAAGGATGCTTGCAGAGGGGAAGGGGATCAAACTGGCAACCCGGTAATTAGTGGACAACGGGCTCTATTACCTGAGACATGACCGCCTCAAACATAACAGTATCCAGCGGTAATAGATGCATCGCTGAGATGACTTTAGGTGTGGTCTCCTTCCTCCCTTACAAACGCAGACTGCTGGTTCCTTTGGTATAAGAATCCTTTTGATCTGTGAAAACCATGAAGGCCATCCAAAGAGAAAGTTTGTCCTCATCTACCCTGCCAAACCCTAAAACTGCATTTAGCACCTGGATTTGGAATCTGCACTTTTGCTTTTTTTGCTGATGTTGCACACACTTATGTGAAAAGCCTCTTTCTTTACAGAACACATGATCAGGTGAACACATTCTGAGTATGACAATGTTCTTCAAGTACTTTCTAACATCAGCATCAGCTTACTCGAAGCTTCGACTGATGTTCTAAAAAGAACCTTGTTCGATGCACAACGGAGAAAAACACATGCAAAATATAGTAATAGAAAATATTTGACACATTTAGTGAAAAGGCCCCCAACTATGATCTTTAAACTCAACAGTACAACTGTGTCATCAGTTTCACCACATCTGATTGTATGAAGGTGTGTATGATTTTGTGAATTAAACTAGAAAGTTTTTTATTTCCTATACTTCCCATTTCCTTAACATTTCTGACAGTTTCTTAAGAAAAGGTTGTTTTTTTTTATGGTGACCCCTTCTCAGAGTCCCTCAGACTTCCTCTTTGCCTATGAGACACTCACCACTGACCTAGACATCTCCACAACAAACTCAAACTTTCACAACATCTCACCACAGCATTTTTACATCAGCAATTAGAGACATCAAATGGCACTGCATTCACTTCTGCAAACTTCAGACCAGCTGGAGTTCAGCCTGATATACTGAGACTGTATACATTTCAGGAAGACGCTTGTTTTAGAGACAAGTGAGCTTAAAAATACAGCTGATCACCGATATGTCACTTCCTATTTTCTGTACATGAATGTATCAAAGTTTCCACTGAGTCAGATAAACGGCACATTACATCAATGTCTGCAACATGTGAAGACGTGAAGATGTCCCAGCTCTTTTAACCAGCTGAAGGTTTGACTGATGTCATCTGCTGGATTCCTTCGGGGTTGAACGAGATCTGTAATTACCGGAGGTTAGAAATGGAGAGAGCCAGCAAACACGCACAAGCACATATATGCATGCACAGAGATGATATCATGCTTGTTTACTTGGAGTTTCTTCCATCGAGAGAGTTGAGAGTTTGCATCTTGTCTTAGAAATAATTACAGTTTCAGCTAAGGTGGAATTGAGGCAAGGGTCAGAATCCTCATTGAGTCGTGGGCTTTGTGGTTTTGCAGTTTCTTTGTTTTCTTACTTTTTCCTGTAAGCATGGCAAAGATAGGAAATTGTAGTTACTGGCTTTGTGAGGAAGTAGGACATCCTGAACTTCTCTGGCCCTAGAACAAAAATACTCCTGCACCCAAGATTGTGAGGGTTTTTAATATGCTTGCAACTCCAGTAACTTCCAGCGGTAAACTGTAATGCTTAACAGGGAGAACTCCAGGAAACTCCTTCCATGTTGTTCTAAATGCTTTCACCATGCAGAAAAAAATATTCTGCTGGGAAATAATGTAAGAAGGTCTGTCAGCATGCCCGTCCACAGACCATGAGTCATCTTCTAACAAGTCAGTTATAATTTTTGTGCTACCTTTCCACAAATGTGAGTCATATCTAACCTGAAGCTGAGTACAACCATATGCAAATAAGCACTGGAAATTGTGATAGTCACATATGTGCTTTGTATTCATCACAACAAACTCCAGTAAACCATTAGCAGTCACTTTCAGGTAATAAAAAAAACACATTATAAACTTATTGAGTTGAGGATGAAGTGTTTGGCTGTCTGTGGCACAGCCAATAAAATGTTCAGGCATTTCCTTTAGAAAACAGAACTGTGGCAAATGGTCTGAGGAGCGCTGCTGTTACACTCACATGGAGCCAAATGGAGAGAAGCATGAAGACTCAGACCAAAAAAGGTAGTGACGAGGAAAGAGACGAGTGGGGGATGGTAAAATGAATTAAAAAAAAACTAAACAAAACCACGGATAATAGACAACAAAGAGAATATCCCCACATATGTGAAATTATACTTTTGGACTGCTGGTTTCTCTTTGCTTGAACGGATGAATAGTGTCTTCTTTCCTCGCCAGTTAATTACATTTGTTTTAGTTCACTGTCACTCTCTGTTCAGATGCCATCTTGAATTATTAGATTTTATTTTTAGCAGCCAGCGGATACATTTCATCAAGGGAATGAAAGTCAGTATAAAAATAAAAGTCTAAGAATACGTTGTGCAACATGTTGGTGTGAGGGTAAAGGAATGGAATTCAGTTCAATCATACTCCATTAATCCTCCAGGGGAAATCATGCTTTTGCATCAGGAATGATTGAACAATCAAATTAAATAAGGGATAAAGAACGTCTATAGACGTGAATGAAATAAAAACTGGTGGACGTCCATAGCTTTCAGGAAGATGGACGTCCACCATGAATGTTTTGGTGTTACGAGTCGGTAACAATGGAACGATGAAATATCACTCTAATCACTATGTAGGAGAGTTCTTTGTAGGTCACTATGAACTTATCTGATCAGAAGAATTAACTTTCAGACTCTTTTTAACTCTCACCACTCTATGTGACGTCCTGGCCATACAGTCTGAAAGCCAGATAGAGTCACTGGAGTCCAGTTGCTGCAGCCTTGTCTTGGTGAAATACGTAACTTTGAATTCCTGATTTTCCCACAGTTTCCTGTTTAGCTGCTCCAAGTTTGTCTGTTTTATTTTTCCAGTGATCTCACTTTCCCCATGATGACCGAGTAAAGAAATGGTTCAAATCTCCTCCTTTTTGCTCTCTGTTTTGCTCGTGCCCCACATCTCGTACATCTCCTCTTCAGCTTGTCTGGATTTCAGGTCTTATTTTCCTAATTGGCTGATATTTGGAAAGCTCAATCAGCTGTTCCCACAAATAAACAGTTTCCATTTTCATGGTTACTTAAAATATATGTTAAAAAGTGTCCGGATTACCAGCAGGAATAACTCGAGCAGCGTAGCATCAAAACCAGCAGAGAAACTGCGTCAATAATCTGTCTTCTGTCTCAGTTGAAAATCATTTTCACAAGATGTTATTTTGCTCGTAAATAAAGAGAAAAAGTCAGAGGCATTGAAAACTTTACTGACGCATGAAATTACTATGACTAAAGAGACGTTATATTAAATATGTAAATGCTCAATGAGACAAGCTAGTCTCTTATAAGCGAATTCTGTGAGATTATGTGAGAGTTGAATTCACGCTTCCTATCTGTTTTAATTATTCTTTAAGGGCAGTTCATCCCAGATTTTTCCACAATCAGGTTGACTGCACGGGAATGAAGAGAAAGTATCAGTTTCTTGGAAAGTAGGAGAAACAAAAAACACGGCAGTAACTACTGTTACCCCACCCTGTATCCAAACGACAAGTCGTTCTCACTTTGGACCGTTCTGAACCTCAAATGTTTGCCTCATAATTGTGCATGTGGTTCACTCATGTATCTAGGTGAGTGTTGGGGGTGGCGGATGTTTTTGAAACTCAGGATTTTGGGTTCTGTTCAATATATAATATGTTACATTACATATTGGTTGCTGGCAGTCGTTTTCATTCCTGATTCTGTACATGTGTTGATTTCCATCACAACAATATTTTTGGTTTAATGTTGTCATTTTATATATATATATTCTTCATAGGAAATAAGTGCAGTCATGTCACAAAAATGACTATGTATTTGGCTGCTGAGATATCTACTGAGTGTGCGTGCTTTGGTCCATCCAGTATTGTAATACCTGTTTCTGTGCCTCAGTACAACACGATTGTTGCCCGTCATGAAGGTACCGCCCCCAAGGTATCATTTAAGGATAGGTAAACAGAATCAGCAAGAGTGGCTGAAGCTCTCAGGAAGAGAACCTTGTCACGAACTCAACCCCCTGCTACAGCGAAAAAGCCTCGTTGAGAAGCAGAAAAAGCAGAGACAGCAAAGGTTGAATCTCAGATTTAGGGTTTTGATTGATGAGGAGGGACTGTGCGTTTTCTCGTTTCCTACTTTTCCACTTTGCGCAGCTATACTGCTCCCATTGTGACTGGAGTGTGGAGCAGGAATTTCATTTTTGGCTTCACATTACACATTGTTCCTTTAAATGGTTACCTGATTTTGTGGTTGTAAAACGTCTGTCCACCTCAGGCCCACACAGACACAAGGAACCATGTGAGCTCAAATTCACCTGGAGGAAACCCACACAAGCACAAGAGAACTACATGTTCTCCATACAGGAAGACCCCAGCCAGGATCTGAACAAGGAGTCTCTTAGTTGTGAGAAGACAGAGTTAACCATCCCAACTTAAAAAACAAACAAACATGGTTGTAGTTTAACCACACTGTTGATAATAAGCTCAATTACTGTGCCAGGAGGGCTCTTTCAAAATTGTAGAAATTAAAGTAAAATAAATTCCAGACTTCACATAAACCAGGAATGTGTGCAAAGTCAACATTCAGTTCAGGAAACAGGAGTGTAAAATCAGCACTTGTCTGTCTTTGGAGGCAGAAGAAATCATACCTCACAGTTCCAAGATAACTATAACCCAACGCAGGAGAGATACCATCAAATCACTGCCGTTAGTTGCTGGTAAAATCGTTGTCTGGGTGTGAACTGTGAGCCAAGCTGCTCGGCCTCCACCTACTTTCTGTCTCGGAATCGAACCTCCCGGAGCTGCTGTGCTCATGTTGGCTCAGCCGATATGGACGCCTGTGTATTATTTCAAGTAGAGGTGTGAAAGTAGACCGCTAATACGAGTGTGTCTAGAAAATCAGAGCTACTGAACACATCAAGATGTTCCTCTATGAATCACATAAAATACTTCAGTTCTTGTTTGTTTACCGATTTTTGTGTCACCTTGTGCATCATTTAAAAAAGCAAACATAGCTGTAGTTTGCAGGCTGTGTTTGCTGAGGTGTCTGTGCTTCTGTCCATATTGGGGGAAATGTCTTCCTGCGTGCGTGTGTGTGTGTGTGTGTGTGTGTAGGGAACTGTAGTTATTTGTACATGAAGGCGTCCACTAATCATCCTATAAGCTCAAGCCTGCCCAGCAACACTGTGGACTTTAATTCCACCTGGAATCAAACAACAGATGATGTTCTTTGATTTCTCCCACAGCACACAGTATCACGTTATGAGGCTGGTCATCCATTTCTCAAAACTGGCTGACTTCACCTGGGAGTGAGGCAGGAGGCAGGTAGGTTCACGCCTTCGCCATGTGGCCTCAGGTGAGCTGGCACGTCCATGCTGTCTAGACAGGAATGAGTGAGTAATGGTGACAGAGGGTACACATTTAATGATAGTTCCCCTCTCAGCCTCGGAAAGTGCATTTATCCCACCAGGGTCCAGCTGCTGAAAATATTGGATATTCCACTTGGTTTTCTAAAAGTGTACCTTATAATAAAGGATTGTTGTTTATTGTTAAAAAAAAAGAGCATAATAAAATAGTAAACATTGGCAAATTTGAAACAATTGATGCATCTTTCTGTCAACAAGAATGCACAAAACCCTTCTGTGACATCCTGGATGGCTGAAAAATGTAGTTAAACTTAGTTGACTGGTTGTTCTTAGTGAGCTGAAACACTCCGATCTAATGCATGTTATATCCTGTTAACCTACTGCGAGCTAAAAAAAAAAAAGAGAACCATGTCTTGTAAAACATAGTGAGATGTTAAGTAATTGGAACTTCTTTCTCTTAAAAGCTAAAGGATTCAAATCTGGCCAAAAATGTATGCACAAACAGATTTGACTGCAGAACTGAGTTGAAACAGAATTTTCCTTTTTATTTAACATTCCTATCTACTGGCACATACCCTGAAAGGCCAGCAAAAGGTCTGCCCACTCAAAGCACCTCTGCCCAGGACAAATTGCTCAGTAAGAGATGACGAGCCAGGCAGGTTGTGGCGAGGAGGTAACACACCGACGCGCATCTCAGACACACACCAGCAGTCTGAGTAACTGGTCAGAGTTGACTGATTCTCTGTATCGCCAGTTTTGGAGCTTACCGTAAGTCCCTTGGAAAAGTGCCCTGTCTGTGTGAATATCATCACCTTTCCGCCTGCAGCTGAAACAGGAATTCATTAGCGTGATAGACTGCAGTCGCTGTTTTATAAAACAATCCGTCTTAGTTGGCGTGACAACAGGAAAAGAGACAGACGCTTTCACATGGACTCTAAATTCTGTGCATGTCTGCAAAGCTCATTTTGAAACACTAACTAAGTGTCCTTTTTTTTATTCCACTGGGTAAACAAGATGCAGACTTGTTTTCTCTTCTTTTCCCATCGCTCTTAAAGTCATGAGTGCTGTCTGTGGAATTAACCCCACGTGAAAAAAGGACAGTGTGTATGAGGCCGCAATGTTCACTACCACCAAACTAATTTTATAAAGGCCAGTGCTTCTCTGTCCTGACTGCAGAAATGGAAACAAACATGTGTTACCCAGTTAAGGTCAAACTTATTTCCACCTGATGTCAAGGTGTAAAAACACAGACAGGGCTTCGGCGGCCCCGAATGAAAGAAAAGTGTCACGAGACTGCCGTCCTGGAAATGACAGAACAGCTCTTGTCAGGTTCAGCTGGTGCGAGAGCAAACTGTGACTGACCTCACAGAACACAGCTGTCTGGAGAGAAGGGGGGCGTGCTTCATGATTCACCTTCTGGATCAGGATGAAACCGAGAAAGAGGTCAGAGAGGTGGGAAAGGTGGGACCTTCAGCAGCGAAATATTGTTTCATTTAAAGTTAAGATTTCTATTCAGTGACAATGAATCTCTGAAGAGACTGAAGTCATGAAAACTACTGCAAGAATTAATTTCCCCTTTGGGGATTAATTAACTGTATTTAAATTTGAATTTGTCCTTGAGTGTTTTGAAAGGTGCTTATAATCAAAATGTGTTATTATTATTATTATTATTATTATTATTATTACTTTAGGAAGGTATATTAATAGCAGTTCTGATGATCAACTAGAGATTCAATCACAAATTAACTTGAAGAAAAAGTTTTATGGCAATTAGGATTTCAGATTGATTTTATTTGTCTCTTATTTTATTTTATGTAATTTGTTAAATTTCAGAATAATGACAATTTTTGGATGTTTTTCTCTTTACAAACCCAGACATTTTCTTGGTTACTCTGGTAATATTTGCTAAAACTTAAGCCTTTCAGCTTCGCTCAAATATTTTGGGTAATCTTTCTTCAATGCTTTTGCATAAATTTCTGATCTTGAAATGTAATCAAACAAGCAAAAAAAAAAAAAATCCATCTTTCAGTACGCAGATCATTTATCAAGTTGATACTGACAAGCGCAGTGGAAACACTCGGCTGACAACAGATTTCCTCAAGCTCTACAAGCTGTTTTAGCATTTGTATGTCCACAACCGGCTGCTATGTTGAGCTGTCAGGTTTAAACGACCTAAACATTTATTAAACACACAATAATGGAGAAAGACAAAGTGAGTAAGTTTTCAGTTATCTCGCAAGGAGGACGGACAGAGAAAACAGCCCCATTTCCGCAGCTCTCGTCTGCCCACACCCCACAGCATCTCTGCTGTCCTCCTTTCTTTTTATTGAAAATAAGGAGGACACAAATCACATGAAGATAAGCAACTTGTAAGAACAAGTACAAGATATATTCTGACGTGTACACTTTACTTTACATGCACTTGACGTGTGCTTTATCAGAGCACAAACAGTAAATAAATAAATGCTCTTTAAACCCTCCATATGACCAGCCTCAACACATTTTTTCCCCTTAAAACCACCCTGTGAAACATGAAAGGACAGGACAATGAAAAAAGAGACTAGACAGTGATGGGTGCAGTGTCTGCACTGGGATGTGTTGTGATGTGAGTGTGAGGAGTATTATTACAGAAAGGTCAGACATGCAACATGAGATAAACAGTTACATATAATTAAAGTACATATAACAAAAGGAAAAAGAAAGATGAAAGCTCTCTCTTCATATACTCAAATTAGTGTGCACGTATATGTATGTTTGTTTGTGTGTGTGTGGTGTACATGCAGGAATGTCTGTCTCATAATAATAATAATAATAATAATAATAATAATAATAATAATAATAATAATAATAATAATAATAATAATAATAATAATAATAATAATAATAATAATAATAAATTAATTAATAAACACACACGCACACACACACACACACACACACACACACACACACACATATATATATATATATATATATATATATATATATATATTTCTGATTTTACTATCTATACTGATCTATACATAGATATATCTGTATCTATCATTGTATTTATTTTATGTGGTTTATTTTATGCAACAGAACACTCGATCTTGATGCAAATGTTGCAAGCACAGCATCACAAGGACTTATTTGCAGCATACATGATTCTAGCATCTACAAAGCTGAAACTGTCATAACTGAACTGGATACTGTGCTTAGCTCATCACAGCAGTGTGCGAATGTTTTGTGTGACTCAGCACATAACTCGGTGGATGAAGCGCCACCTTTTCGCTTGTCGAACCCCTCCAAAAATGGTCCCACCCAATCTAGTCTCCATGGTAACTCTATTGTAACACCATGTTGTGGAATCTTTTGTAAGTACATTGCCAGGGTGTTGACCTTTGTAAAGGCTGCCCACCCCCACCTCATCCCTCAGTGACTTCCAGTGTGTCACCAGCAGAGCAGCAGATGCTCTTCACATCCTGAACAGAAAATTCAGACTGATTCATACTTGAGCAACAATGAGGACCTGCAAGAATGCTGACGACCTGACACTGTGTTGCTCAACATTTCCAACGGTGACTATCTGAGACATGAACTTCTGCAAAACTATATTTTTTTCAATGTGATGTTTTAATTTCTTTGTGTATGAGGAGTATTTTTCTGCAGTGCAGAGCAACCACTCTTATAACACAAAGACTGAAAGTTGGAGGCAAACAACAAAACATGAGTGGGACATCTCTCCCTTCACCCTTCAATCCCAACTTTAACCTTAACCTCCAACTTTCCACCACTCCTCTCAGTCATTTTATCTGTGCCATACTTCCCCCAGTCCTTCACCTTCTCCCTCTGTTATTCTGTCCAGCTGTGGCCATCTGGCTTTGAGTCTCGAGACTGCCCGTCCACAGTTTGGTGAAGCTGGGGTGGAGACCCACACTTTAAAAACAATCACTCCCATAGCTCTCCATCTGCCAGATCTTGGCACTTATTACAGAAGCTTTTTCCCAACTTTAAATCGCTGCAGAATCCTCAGAGCCACACTTAGCAGCTCACAATCTGTAAAGACAAGAAAAAGAATACCTGCGTTTTGTTAGTTTGTTGCTGTTTTTATTCAAATTGATGGTTTGAAAGTTTGGAAAATTTGCTTTTCCAAAGCTTGCTTTGATTTATAAGAATTTGATCATTGTTGACTGTCTGTTGAACTGTTGTCTGTTATTCCTGTGAGGCTGATAGTTCTGCATCAAATGGTGTAACTACCAATTAAACTGCAACTTGTTGTGTGAATGTTGAGGGTTTTCCCATAATAGAGGTGTTGAATGAAACCTGGACTGATTTTCCATGTAGGATCCACCAGGTGATGGACACTCCCAAAAGTCTCTCCATGTCTCTGACTCAACTTTTGGCAAATTTTATCTTTTGCATAGGCACACTAAAAATATAATTCAAACATTGTCAGCGTCTGTTTAAAAAACATTGGATAGTGACATCAACAAAGGAACCTCGTTAAAAAAAAAGATTTACTCCTGTTTAAAAAAGCATTTGAACACTTGAAACAAAATCTTTAAATTATCCATAAAAAAATGTTTATTTAGCAGTTTCTATGGATATTAAAAGTTAAACCTGCTTTTCGTACATTTACTGACTTTTTCATTCCCTGTTTAATGACATTTAAATCAAATCAACTATTAACATGCCAAAACATCTGCTTTTTTAGAGACGGTCACACCTGCAAATGATCACTTGATGAAGTGTATTTGACCTCTTAATTCCTAAAGTTGTCAGGGTGTGTTTAGTTTTTCTAGTATAACATCAGTTTGCAGCCAGCATGGTGGCTTAGTGGTTCGCAGTGTTGCCTCACAGCAAGAAGGTTCCTGGTTTTACTCCCGGGCCCGGCAGGAGTCTTTCTGTGAGAAGATTGCATGTTATCCTTGTGCTTGCAAATTCCCCCCACAGTCCAAAAACTTATATGTTAGGTTGATTGATTGTAGGAGTGAGTGTGTATGGACGTTTACACATCTGGTCCTGTGATGGACTGGTGGCTGTCCGGGATGTACCCCTGCCTTTTTCCTGTAATGAGTTGCGAAAGGATCCAGTAGACCCTGTGACCCTGTACAGGATTAAACGGGTATAGAAAATTAATGAATGTCCTGCAACCAAGTGAAAAAGAGTCTCGTTTGTTTTCCTGCATGACTGTAAAACACTATGAAAACATTCAGAGTAAAGAGAGGCCTTTGTTGAAATGTGTTTGTCAACAGAGGTAGACATAAATGATGAGATGGGGTGAATTACCTTGAGAAAAGTCAGGCAGCCTGCCAGAGGTTTCCATGGAAACAACCTCAAAAAACGAAAAAACTTGATGTAGCCTACCAGGAAATTATATCATAACAAAATATACAATTTAAGCAGGAAATTGATGTCTCCTCTGATAAATGTGTATGTTCTTTATACCAGTGTCCTGCCAATAATCAACAAGAGCACATTAGGAAGCCTGCTGTACAACATCAGTGAGTCAGGAAGCAGCAGTTAAGTAATACTTGAAGGTTTCAGGTGTTTTCATCCTCCACAGCTTGGCACTGCTTCACAAGTGGAAAGTGTTTGAAGACTGTTTCCACATTGGAGGGATCGGTGACTCAGTTGTGCTCGCTTAATAATAAAAACATCAGGTTTTTTATTTTCTGTTTTCTTCCTCCATTTCCCCAAAGTTCTGTTTTATCCCTCTGGCATAGCTTGTTCCATGAGCCCTGTGACAGGAATTGTTAGACCGCAGCCTAAAACACAGTAGCTGTTCTCCAGACCAGAACCATGAGTAAGTTTCGCAGAAGCCGCCACTCACGGACCATTACAGCATATGACCAAGGCACCATGCTGTGCTCCAGTCTTATTATTTAGCCAACTTTTGCACAATGTTTTTTAAACATTAAACATTTAAACATTTTGTTTTTGTTATAAATATATATGTATGTATCTATTTAGCGAAGGTCTAAAGTAAATCATTCTGCAGACTGAAATAAAATTGTTGGTTAAGGTCATTGGTTACAGAAGAGAGTGTTTTCTTTGAGTTGTGACTTCAACCAGACAGATGATAAATGATGAGAGGGGAACAACATGACATGACAAATGAGGAGCAGGTGGTGAGGTAAGAAGCAAAAGTTGTAAAGAAACTTTGTGTGAGTGTGCTTGATTGAATGATATTTATTTTTGTTGCCTTGGCCCCTTGACCCCTCAGAGCTGATACAGGATCTGGTAGAACTATAAATGACTTGTCTCAGCACCTCTAGATTTAAGAGGTTAATGGGATCATATGGTATAAACACTGATCAAACAGAGACTAACCGTCCTCCTGGGGGCAGAGGTTGGATTCTGTCAGGAAAAACATCAGGGTATAGTTAATATTAAGATTTGATGTGAATTGATCATAGGTAGGATTAGGCTGGAATCTGGGACAAGAATTCAATGTTGTTCCAATAAGGATGCCAGTGAGAGTGTGCAGTGAAGATGTGATGGCAGACGCCAACAAGCTGCATTCAGTTTAGATGGTCTCAGATATTTATATACTTCTTTAAAATATCTCAAATATACTGTATTTACGTTTACATTTACATTTAAAATCAGTGTGGAATTCAACTTTATTTATTTATTTTTTTTTGACTTGTCAGAAATTGTAAGAAAAAAAAATCACCTTTCCAATTTCCAATTACGAGTAACAAAATATCGACAGATAAACTTTATTAAGTTTTTGTTACCTTGATTCGAAGTTAAGATTTATTACGCTTAGCTTATTTTTATTAATCTTCTTTTTCTTTTTACTGAGTTTGCATGCAACAAAACATTTAAACAAATTGCACCAGAATACAGCAAATGAAGTTAAATAGCTGCGCCGTGGTTCCCAAAAACAATTTGACAGCTATTTTCATCTACGTCTTTTTTCTTCTTCTTTTTTTTCTTGTATTTATTGTAAAAATAAACCTTGATTCGTGTACCAACTCCACAGAAATCCTAAACAGCTTAAAATCTGGTACCACACAGCACATTTCTGGAGTTGAAACATCTGGAGTTAGAAAAACAAGTGGAAAAAGGAAGAGCGAGAGACCGAGGAAACTATTCCGAGGATATTCTGTGCAGGACTCGAAAACATGCGGGAATTGTTGCAACATGAAGCTTCAATTTTGAAATTACATAAAATGTTGGGGAGTTGCGTCCAAATTCGAGGCTGTTTAAGTTTGGAGACAATGTTTTTCTCTCTAATTACTCTGTACTTTAATGATGGTGACAACCAAATCAAATGAAGGATAACATGTAATCATTATATGATCATTTTTTCTTAGCGGTTTATTGTATCTGGTGCTCATAAGACTGTCTGTACCTCTATTTTGTCTACAACAGTGTCTCTTTCATTTGTCTTTTCTTCTTTTTTTTCTGTCATTCCTTGAACATGAGGCCAGGATTGCCACTACTGCTCCCACACAGGCGGGTCATCCATCCTCCTGTCAATCCCCTCCCCTTCTAAAGTCAGAAGCTGTGTTCTCCGGGTATAAAACCTGCGCTCGCTCCTCTCCAAAGTCTGGATGCACCAGCTGCGAGGCGGCAGTACGGACCGCCTGGAAGAGCAGCTGCAGGGAGCTGAGGATAAGGGACTGAAACCTGAGCTCTGCAGGACTGAATTCTTCACACTTTCTTTTCCTTGGTCGAGTCCATTTTCTCTCATTCCTTTTGTTGCTAACAACCCGTTTTCTATCTTGCATCTAAATCCTTGTCGATCCACACAATGACTGGTGGCCCACTCACGGGGTTACTGGTGGCGCTGTGCGTCAGTAGCGCAGTCCATGGCGCACCACAGAAGAGCAGAAGACAAACCGGCCAGTATCAGGTGTATCCTGATCTTCTGGACACCGCGGATGGCTCCACAGGTTAGTGCAGATTCTGAAGTTGTTCACGAGTTTTTGGCCTCTGAATACGCATAAGAACACAATTTCAGATGTCAGCTGTGGTCACTTCACTGAGTTAGTGACGTTAGTCTTACTCAGTGATCGCATTTTACAGTGGTATTAAATATTGTTTGTGTAAGAATTGTCCAAAACGAGAAGATTGTTTATAATCCTTATGCACTGCCACCTTCTTATTTTCTCTGTAGGTGGCTGTGAGGAAAATGGTCAGTCATACAGAGTGAATGAGAAGTGGGAGAAGTCCTTCCTTGGAAGCACACTGGTTTGCACCTGCGAGAGAACAGCAGGAATACAGTGTAAAAGCAAACCCGAAGGTCGGTGAGAGATCAGCCTGTAGATCAGCTCAGTGCAGTGTCAGATGCTCAGGAGTTTTATCTTGGTGCCCGCAACAAACAGATTTCTATTTACATTTGTTAACTCAAGACTGCGTATTAACGGATTGATGGGAACAAATCCAAAGCAGCTTCGCATAATCAGCCTCTTGACCTTTTGGTGCTTCCTTTGTTTTTCTCTCTGTAGAGGAGACCTGTTATGATAAGCACAATGACCGGACATACCGCGTTGGAGAGACCTATGAGAGACCAAAGGACGGGATGATGTGGGACTGCACATGCATTGGTTCTGGTCGGGGCAAGATCAGCTGCACCATTGCAAGTGAGTTTGCATGTGGTTCAAATGTCAGTACTTAATGCAATTACATTTTACAACAAGCCGACTTGAGCGACTTTCTTTTAAACTCAGGCTGTATTTACCTTCCATATTGATATGCCGTTTGAATGGATTCTTTTGGGATGACGTTTTACATAGCCTACTCCATACTTTTTAAATTCCTTTAAAACATCATTTGTTAAATTTAGCCGTAACCACTAGATAAAAAAAGAAATCAGTTACATCAAGAACATGTTGTGAACCAAGGATGTGGTGCATTTTGTCATTCACAGATCGATGCCATGATGGCATTAGGTCATATAAAATCGGGGACACTTGGCAGAGACCTCATGACACTGCTGACTACATGCTGGAGTGTGTGTGCCTTGGAAATGGCAAGGGAGAGTGGACATGCAAGCCAATTGGTGAGTAGAGGCGTAAACCCAGAAAGATTCAGGTTCACCACTATAAATCTTTGGTCGCATCAAGTATCATATATTAGTGACGTCTACAGTATCTCTGATTAGCCCACTGTTGGTTTCCTCTTCGTTCATTTTTTTTGGAAAACATCTGGGACCCGCTTCATATAATTCTGTAGTTTTTCATAATTAAAATGATGTGTGTGCACAGAGATAGGAATCTACAAACACATTCTTTTTGTCAGGTTTATGAAGCCTTGTATAAGACGGGGAAACGACAAATAGTTTTTCCTTTTATGAATTTTAGTCATTTTGAAATTGTTAACATGAAAAACAAAAAAGAGAGAACGTTGTAAAATAATGGGATCATTGTTGGACTTGGTTCTATGCAAGCACAACCTCAGATGAACAACATGTAAGTTTTGTTGGGTGCTTTGGATCATTGACCTCTTGCAGGTGAACTTTGACTCAGGTTCAACCAAGCTTTATCTGTCAGACAGGTGGCCTCACGTTTGACTCTAGAATACAGCAGTTTAAGGCCCACTCAAGGACTGCAGGACGTCCAGGTCCTGTGCCTTCAAAACAACTCCAAATCATCACCCCTCCACTGCCATGCTTGACAGTGTCTATGAGGTGTTCCTGCTAAAATGTTTTTGCCAAACAATAGCAGTTGGCGCTAAGACCAAACAACTCCAAACTGGTCTCAGCTGTCGATAGGACATTGTTCTAAAAGTCTTCTGGTTTGTTCAGGTACTATTTTGTGAACCTCAGACACACGTCCATGTTCTTTTTAGATAGAAAAAAACCCTAGACACCAACTATTTTTGTTCGTTCTTCTTCTGATTCTACTGTAATGATGACGCAGGGAACCAAACTGGGCAGTATTTGCCAAGGATCAAGGTTGGGAAACACTGCTCCAGACCACTAAAACAGCTTAAAAGTCTGCTTTTATAGACGTTTGTGCACCTATGATCAATTCTTCAATGGCTGATGATTAGGGGCACCTGGCTCTAACTTAAGCTCATCAATGTAAATGATACTTGCTGTTTCAGTGTTTCATCCATGCCATCCTAAGGAAGTAGTAAAGGGATACTTAGTACAGCCCACATGATTTCTTTGACCAACTTATTCATGTAAGAGAAAATAAATAGTAGGAACATTTAGGTGCTTTTTTACCTTTTTCATTAATCTGCTATTTTCTTTTCAGCTGAGCGTTGCTATGACAGCAATGTTGCATCTTCATATGTCGTTGGGGAGACGTGGGAGAAACCATACCAGGGCTGGATGATGCTGGACTGCACTTGCCTGGGAGAGGGAAATGGACGCATCACATGCACCTCCAGGAGTAAGCTCAACATAAAACACACACACACACACACACACACACACACACACACACACACACATATATATATATATATATATATATGTGTGTGTGTGTGTGTGTGTGTGTCTGTGTGTGTGTGTGTGTGTGTGTGTGTGTGTGTGTGTGTGTGTGTGTGTGTGTGTGTGTGTGTGTGTGTGTGTGAAAACACACTTGTATTTTATGGGAAGTTGCTGATTTCTGTTCTTCCCCAACCAGACCGTTGTAATGACCAGGAAACCAGGAGGTCCTACAGTATTGGGGACACCTGGACAAAGACAGACTCAAGTGGATACCCTGTGCAGTGTCTGTGCTTAGGAAATGGTCGTGGGGAATGGAAATGTGAAAGACACAGCACAGGCCGAAGTGAGTTTTGCTCAAAGTGGCCACTAAAACTCGAAAACCTCCTTCTGCTGTTCTGACTGTTGTTCACAACCCTGCTCTTTCTCGTTTGTGCAACCTGCCTGATGGCAAACAGCCACAGGTACTGTGGTGTTCACCCCCACCAGTTCCCAGACCCAGACGGAGTTGCTCACTGAGGGAACCTGCCACACAGATTCTGGTTCCTATTACTATGACGGACAACGCTGGATCAGGAACCAGGGCAACAAACAGATGATGTGTACCTGTCTGGGTAACGGCGTCAGCTGCCAGGAGTGGGGTGAGTGTACAACAGAGGGAAAGAAAATAGGATATAAGTGAAAAAAGAGGAATTATTCCATTTTGTAGATGTGCCACTTTAGAACAAATCCTCTGTAGATGTTTATAATTTAGTTTAACTACCTTAAGATAGATCCTGTTAGAGCACCTACTGAAATTTTGAACATTGCTTTATATATGTGTATTATACAGCCTCTGCTTTAAATAATAATTTACTCACTCCGTCTATGCAGAGGCCAGAAACCAGGTGTATGGTGGTAATTCGGATGGCCAGCCTTGTGCATTCCCCTTTGTCTTCATGGGAAAGACCTACTACTCTTGCACTTCCGACGGGCGCACAGACGGGCAGCTCTGGTGCTCTACAACCTCAAACTATGAAGTTGACCAGCAATACTCTTTCTGTACTGAAAAGAATGGTGAGATTCATGAAGAGCTGTATACTTGAGCTGTACCCCTGAGTTGGTTTTGTTGATGTATTAACCATAATTACTGCCGAAAGCTCATAATCAGTGATGTGACAATGATTACATGGTATTTTGACCAAGTCAGAGTTTTGAAGTAAACGTTATATGTCTGTCTCCATCCCAGCCATTGTGACGACAGGAGGCGGAAACTCCAACGGCGCCCTCTGTCACTTTCCCTTCCTCTACAGTGGTCGCAACTACACAGAGTGCACCTCTGATGGGCGCCGTGACAGCATGAGGTGGTGTGGCACCACCCACAACTATGATGGAGACCAGCTCTACGGATTTTGCCCCATGGCTGGTGAGTTCAAGTCGCAGTCAGACTTGAGCCGCCATCTGCCGCATAACCTCTGAGTGGGTTAAGGCACTGAAACTTGGTCTAATGCAAACTGTAACATCTGGTAACCATAACTCAGTGTGATGACACTAAATAAAGGCTTTCATCTATCATGTTCTCTCAAATTAGAATGACTTAACGTAAGCATCACTTGTAGAAAATTGGGAAGAAAATAGCCAGTGTTTGGAGTGGTCATGGGAGAGTGATGATCCTTTCCAGGTTCTTGCATAACATTTCCATTAAATCACCAGACTTGACACTGGTCTGAACCTAAGTGAGGAAAATTCCCTGTCTGAGCACACACAGCTGTGTGTATGTAAAATTAAAAACAGAGAGCAAACTGCCGATCAGTTTTGTTCTCAGTGTTTCTGTCTTTCTTTAATTAGCCCATGAAGAGGTGTGCACCACCAATGATGGAGTGATGTACCGAGTAGGGGACAAGTGGGACAAGCGCCACGATGTCATGGGTCACTTGATGCAGTGCACGTGCCTGGGCAACGGCCGTGGAGAGTGGAACTGCATTGCTTACACACAGCTGCGAGGTCAGAGAGCTCACCTCTTCCTGATTTGAAGTAAAACTATTCAGACATGTGACACCAGAGCATAAGAGCCATATTTTGTGTTTCTCTCTTTCCTTTATTTATCCAGATCAGTGTGTTGTTGATGGCATCACACACGAAGTGAATCAGGAATTCTCCAAGCGCCACACAGAGGGATACATGATGAACTGCACCTGCTACGGACAGGGACGTGGACGGTGGAAGTGTGACGCGATCGGTGCGTTCTTGACTTTTCTAGTTTGGCTGTTGGGGGATTAAAACCCTCAGCACTATTGTGTCTGAGAATTACATCTCCACCCTTCTCTTTCCTTTCTGATCAACACTTTTTGTTTCATGCAATAGATCAGTGCCAAGAGCCACAGAACAGGGCGTTCTACCAGATTGGAGAGGAGTGGGACAAAGTCATCCACGGCATCTCCTACCGCTGTTATTGCTATGGCAACGGAGTTGGAGAAATGAGGTGTGAACCTCACCAGAACTACCAAGGTAAAAGAAATTAAGCTTCCCAGCATTTTCAGCTTTTAACACTCTGCTTTCCCTGGAGTGCTGCTTGAAGATAGTGTGAATTTGGATGATGTAATGTCTTATGCGCCACATTATTTGTTGTTATCTGGAGGTTTAAGCGTCTCAAGACATCAAAAGACCATAAAAATGGTGCAGAAATAAAGACAGGCTTTAACCACTGTAATACGCCCAAGAGAACAATTATCAGTCTAATCTGCAGAGGTGAACATGACATACAGTATATAAAGTTTTAGATTGACCCTGACTCACTCTTTTGATCTGCATTGACAAGAATCATCTAAAGTTCTTAAAAATCTTCCTACTTTAATGCTTTTATTGCAATTAAAGTCATAATTTAATGAGAACCTCTTGCAACCTCTTGATATTTGAAACTGCAATTTCATTAGCACAGAATCACATATAAAAAGAGCCGTTGTCCTTTTTTAATTTTTTTATTTATAACCCAGTTCTTATAGAGGGCACATGCTCTCTTCTACAGAATCATGACATATTGGATCATGCAGATGCAGAATGCAGATTTCCTGTGGGTTGTTTACATGAACTTTTTTGGATAAAAATTTTTTTTTTTTTAATATAGTTGAAAGAACAGGAGAGCTCTTGTAGGACGATGTGCCTGCATGGACTCGTGCCTGTTTCATTTGCTCTGCTGACAGGAACACTGAAGTGATGTAACAGCCTGGCTGTAGGTGGTAAACTCAACGTTCTGCCATGGAATACTGGGTGGGCTTCACAGCTGTGCTTTTCCTCTTTGTTTTGAGTAGGTTTATAAACACTGAGAGGTGCTACTTATATTACCAACTTTTTACAGATTTTCACGAGCTTGATTTCTGCAGGTTCTGTGTTCTTGGACATCCAACTCGTGAATGTGCATTGTATCATCTCACTAATAAACACAAAGAGACTTTTTCTAGACCAATAATAATATAATGAAATTGTTTCAACCAAGTTCAATACTTCTACTAGAAAAGCTCCTAGTCTCAAGAAGGTTTTCATAAAGCCTTCAGTAGTTAAAAGGAATGTAAAAAACATGATTGTGGTCTGAAGGTTCATTTGTATAAAGAAACCAGTGCCTCATATACATGTGTGCTGCACTCATTCAAGTCTTGGACATTTTTAACATCCGTCCTCACACACCCCAACTTCACCTCTCATGGTGCTGAAAAGAAAAGAAAAAAGCTCACTTGTCAGGTTGGTGCCAGGAAGGAGGTGGTTTGGCATTTCCCTTGACTTTGATGTCTGGCAAATGGCGACGTGTCACAGCCAATCACAGCTCCCATGTTCTTCACTTTAGACTTTGCAGTTTGGGAACTATTTCCCTCCCCCGCCTGGTGTTGAGTGGACTGCTGGGCAAAGGTGGCCGAACTGAATGCTGTCATTTCCCCCTACTGTTTGCATAGAAGTTGCCTAATTTGGCACTTTGCACAGAAGCACATTGGGACTCATGAATTTGAAAAAAAAAACAAAAAAAAAAAATAAAAATAAATAAAAAGCTTTGGTTTAAATCAGCAGCGGCAGATCTTTATGAAGATATATGTGTGTGATGAATATAGTACTCCTGTGTTATGTCAGACTGTAAGATGTCAGTGGGTGTTGAGCTGGTTTTAACACCGTCTGGTGGTTCGATTCTGTCTCAAAATGATGAATTCTTTGGACGAAGCTCACCAAAAAGAAGCCAACTTTCACCCACGCTCCCTACAGATAACACTACCATATTGTGTGAAAGTCTTTTTTTTCTCCCTGGTGGATAGCTGTAACTTTGTCCAGCACCTCTAACACCTGCTGTGTAAACTCCACAGATGGCCACAGACCTGTCCAGGTGATCATCACAGAGGCAGGAAAGCAGCCGGACTCCCATCCCATTCAGTGGAACCCTCCTTCATCCGTCCACATTACACAGTACATCCTCAAATGGAGAATTGTGAGTCACACTCTCGGATCCTATTACAAGTCGTGAAGTGCCTCGTTCAGTTGATTTTATTTATTTTCTTTTAACTTTAATTTCAAATTAGCTCAGTTCTGGCGTTAGTAAATGTAGTTCAAGGGCCTAAAAGAGGTGAAGAGCGTTTGCTGATGTTGACTGAAGTTTGAGCCTGAACAAACAAAGTGATTAGAGGGTACATGAACTCTCGTACAGTCTACGTACGCAAAAACTGTTTTTCTAGTCAACTCCAGGATAAATATCCCCTAAGTTTTTTTTTTTTTTCACGCATCTTTTCCACTTTGAGGATCTTAAACGACGACGGTTGGCTGAGCTGTTTATGAACATCAAGAGAAGTAAAACAGATTTCCTCTTAAACTGTTTTTACTGTATCTTTTGGACAGAAAACTCACTTAAAGAGCTTATCCAGCTTCCCTGCTCACAACACATTTGAGTTTCCCAGCTCTGCAAAAAAAGCTGTCTAAATACTCCTAACTCAGGATGTTGCAGCAAATTGGTGTGAACTCCCATCTAGACAAAAATAGTGATCTTAATAAAAGTAATTTTTTTTTTCTTTACTCCCACTTGCAGAAAAATAGCCATGCTCCCTGGAGAGAGGCTGTGATCCCTGGTCACCTCAACTCCCACACCATCAGCGGGCTACGTCCAGGAGTGACCTACGAGGGTCAGCTGATAAGCATTCTGCGCTACGGACGCCGGGAAGTCACACGCTTTGACTTTACAACCACACATGGCTCCTGTGAGTAAACTAGAAGATTAGCATCCTTTGAATGTGACAAATCTAAACAAACATCCATAAGAATATTCTGCCCCTTTTATTTCTGAAGTGGAAACGTCAGAGGGAGAGACGGATGCACCTCCACCAGTGGTGGACACGTCTGAGTCCGTTACAGAAATCACTTCAAACAGCTTTGTTGTATCCTGGACGTCGGCTTCTTCTACCATCTCTGGCTTTAGGGTGGAGTATGAGCTCAGTGAGGAGGGGGCTACACCTAATGTACTGGGTGAGAGTCTTCAACCATGACTTAAACTTTCTTTATATGGATGGATGGATGGATGGATGGATGGATGGATGGATGGATGGATGGATGGATGGATGGATGGATGGATGGTGACTTGGGCCCTATATGGGTGTTTAATCTGGGTCCGTAGCTGAGGTACCATGGAATAAACACAACAAATTCATAGTAAATGTTATATATGATAGTGATAATCTTGGTAACGATCCTTCTGTTCCTTCGCCAGATCTTCCTCGCACCACCAACTCTGTTACCATCACCGATCTCCTGCCAGGACGCAGATACAACGTCACCGTCTACGAGCGGCTAAACCAGGGGAAATTAAATCCCATTCTGTTCACCACTCAGACTACAGGTGAGAAAGCAGCTGCATCCTCCTTGTTGGGACACTAAACTCAGAATAGCACAACATTTGGTGCATTTTTGGACACACGATTGTTACTTTCTTGTCCTACATCAGCTCCTGACAAACCTACACTGCATCCCGTGGATGACGTTCAAGAGGCCTCTATCAAAATCAGCTGGACCCGACCTCAGGCTCCTATTACTGGTAAGTACTACTGTGTGCTTGTGTGTGAATACGCAGATTGTCACCATTTTGCAGCTGTGTAACCACTGTCACCCTGCTTATGCCGGGTTATTCAGGTTATCGTGTGGTATACACACCGTCAGTGGAAGGCAGTAGCACCGAGCTGAACCTGCCAGAATCAGTGACCTCACTCACCCTGGTGGACCTTCTCCCTGGCCTGCTCTATAACATCAGCATCTACGCTGTGGAGGAAAACCAGGAGAGTGAGCCTGTTTCCGTCCAGGTCAACACTGCTGGATCTCCAAGACAAGGTACAACATTTGTAAAAAGATGTTCAATGTTTCAAATGATGACTAAAGTTATTGCTTTAATAAGCGGGCTCTTCCGTGTAAGCCACCCTCCAGGATGGCCTGGACCCTTTCAGATTGACTTATTTTGCCTGGACCTCCGCTGGGACTGAGGTCAGACAGTTAATCAAGGATGGTGGCCAGATTCGATCAATATGAATCTAATTTAATGGTACCTAGCAATATAGTTTGTCATGAGCCCGAGCTCTGACAGAACCCCGGGGATCCCAAGACTGCGGTCAGTTGTGTGTCAGCTAGTTCTGGATCCCAGTGGTGCCCTGCCGGAGTGCTGTCTGGCCTCATTTCAGCTCATTTCATTGTCATCATCAGATATAAGGATGGATGGACAATGCTGGCCAGCGCCGTAGCTTAAACTGAGCCAAGCCAGGTAAAAAAAGTTGGCTTGCTGCGACTGAGGTTAGTCAGCTCCTACCAAAAAAAAAAACAACCTTGAACTGGACTCTTCAGAAAACCTGTGGGTTAATACACAGGAGATTCGTCCAGTTCTTGTTATAGGTTATGCCAATAAGTCATTGAGAAACTCCTCTTTAGAATATAATTAAAATACTTAGTACAATCATGCACATGCCACCAAAACCCCCATTTTTAGTATATATTACATAGTTGATGACTATGTTTGGCTCCCAACTCCTGGTGTCTGCACAGGATCATTTACCGTTTCGATTTCCTGGAAAAACAAAACCAAATGCTGTTGGAAATGTCAAGATTTTTTTCTCCGTTACCCTCGTTTGTCTTTTATTGTCTGCTTTGCTTGAGCCAAGATCTGTAAATAATTCACCCTAGATCTTCAGGGTTTGGATTTGTGCTTCACCTACATTTTACAGTTGGTTCTCTATTAATCCCAGCCTGGCAGTGCCATCAGTAAATCTCACAATATGATTTAGAGGAGTTATTCTCACGAAGACATTTGTGTAAGATTATGTAGATTGTGAAGAGACACTCTTGTTGCGCTACTAAAGTTAGGGTCAAATGTTGATTTATTCATCCATGTTTGTGTCCTTTGTTTTAACCAAACAATGACCTATTCAAAACAATTAAAAACGGCCAAACTGTGCACTTTCAGGATATTATGTAAGCACGAAGGGCTGAATATGTAATATAATGAACAGAAATTTACTTTTAATTTAAAAATGCCACAAGAAAACCTTAAAGTCTGACTGTCATTAATCAAATAATTTCCCCTCTACAGCGGAGGTCCAAGCTCCAACAAACCTGCAGTTCTATGAGGTCTCAGACAGTAAGGTCACCATCACCTGGACTGGTCCAAGCGAGGTATCTGGATATAGGGTGATGTATTCACCTCTGGACCGTGATGGCATTGAGCTCAGGCCTCTGCAGATGCCTGTCTCACCCAATGCGTATGCCGAGATCACCCACCTGCAGCCCGGGACGCTCTATCGCTTCTACGTCTATGCCATCAGTGGTGGAACAGAAAGCAACCCACTCGTGGGAGAAAAGCACACCAGTGAGTGCCACCGTGGATCACATCCCAAGCACAGACACAAGGGATTTGAACAAGCAAATAAAAAAAATTAAAAAAAATGAGATTTTCTTACATGCTATATTTTCTGCCCTCTTCAGAACCCGATGCACCCACAGACGTGCGTTTCACTGGCATCGGACACGACAGCGCGTTGGTATTTTGGGAGGCTCCCAGGGCCATCGTCACTGGCTTCCGCCTCTTACTGAGCATTGAGGGTTCCAGTCCAGTCGAGAAGAGGATCCCTACAGGGATCAACCAGTACACCTTGAGAAATCTCCGCCCAGACACGCAGTACACTGCCACCTTGTACTCTGAGCTGAACAGTGAGCTCAGCGAGGGAGTCACTTCATATTTCACTACAAGTCAGTATTGAGAGAAACAAACCATCAACAGACATGAGAACAAATTGATTTGAAAACTTAGATTTTATTTTACTTCTTGTGTCTTTCTCCCAGCCCCCAAGATGGGAAATGCTCCCGTTTTCAACACTGAGGTCACTGATTCCTCTATCATCATCACCTGGATACCTTTACAAAGGTTCAGCTACAAGGTAGACCCCTGAACCCGCTCTGGCAGATTAGAAAGAAAAAAAAAAGTAAATCATGTGGAGTCTTTTGTAACAAAATGAAAGCTTTTTTTAAAATTATGATTATTATTATTACATAATAATTGTTGTCACAGTGACATCATGACGTATTTACTGACCTGACAAGAACTAAATCTTATAAATTGGCTAATCAACTCTCAGTAAGAGTCAACTTTGTAATCATCTGACTCCAGTCAATTGATCATGAATTTGTGCATTTATTCTTTTTATTAGGTATAAGATGATTTAATATATCTTTTTTTTTTTTTTTAAATATAAGAGGCAACAAAGCTGCATAATCACCTGGTTCTGCAGCTGCCTTGAGCTTGGTGGAACATTCCAGTGTCTTTTAGAGAGCTGATTCGCTCTAACTGCCCATTACTCATCTGTTTTGGATCAGTCTGCCCTCACTTATCAGTCTTGCCTTCAGCCAGAGCTCATGCTCAGTCTCCAAGCCATGCCAAGCCATGCCAAGCCATGCCAAGCCATGCCAAGCCATGCCAAGCCATGCCAAGCCATGCCAAGCCATGCACCATGAGGCACACAGACACAATTAGCGACTAGTTTGCGAACATAGTAGAGCATTTCGGATATAAAGGGTCAGATATTTCCCTGATGTGCTGATGGACAGCTAAAATCTGCTTGTAAATTGGACTGGCCGATGTATCTGTAATTTAAGACGATTAAGTAGGTAGTTGTTTGCTGAAATCTCATAGTACTTT
Organism: Xenentodon cancila; assembly: GCA_014839995.1. Lineage (NCBI taxonomy): Eukaryota > Metazoa > Chordata > Actinopteri > Beloniformes > Belonidae > Xenentodon > Xenentodon cancila. Next base: position 9,656,523 of record CM026197.1, on the reverse strand, counting down.
CCCCCAGCTGTCAACTATTAAAAGTAGATTTGGAGAAGTTTACTTTTCTGAGGTTTTGTTCACCACATTCGCTTTCTCCTCTCCAGCTGTCTGTGCTTCCCAGCGAGGAAGGCGAGTCTCCCAGAGAAGAGACCTCTGACTCTGGACGTATTGACATTGGCGGCCTGACTCCTGGAACTCAGTACACCTACAGTGTTCAGCCCATGTACAACGGTCGCAATCGTGGAAACTCCATCACCCGCAATGCTGTCACTTGTGCGTATCAGTTTAATTAAAACTGACTGTTCTGCATAAATCATGTGTTAAAAATCATGTGTGCGAAGATTAAACAGAATTATTTGATACTAGTGTGAGTCAATGCAGCAATTTCGAAAACTTTAGGGATGACTTTGTGCAAGATCTCACTGCGCCATGCAATCCAATGTTTTTATGTGTCATTGTCTACTTTTCCTATGTGCAGCTTTGTCTCCTCCCACTGAACTCAGAGTGGTGTCTAACCCCAACACAGGACATCTAATAGTCTACTGGGTAGCCTCCAAAACACCTGGTAAATATTGACTGAGCACCCTACGCACATTTGGATCTTGCCAAGTCTCGACCTTGGCCTTTGAATGCTACTTTTTCCCATCAGAACAAATGTCTCTTCCAAGTATTTCCTTTTCATTTCTCACAGATATTCATAAATTAAAAAAAAAAACACACACAAAAAAAACTTTGATATTATGTTCCGTCTTCTCCAAATTTGTCCTGTTTCTCCACGTTTCCTGCAGGAATCACACAGTACAGAGTAACAAGCACACCGACCAACGGCCAGAGAGGAAATTCCTTGGAAGAGTTTGTTCCAGTGGATCAGAACTCGTGCATTTTAGAGAACCTTAGTCTGGGTGTGGAGTACAACATCAGCGTGTTCGCTACCAAGAACAATTTGGAAAGTCTGCCAGTGTCCACTGTCGTCACGCCAGGTACAGGTTATGAGGAAGGAATTTAAACGCGTTATAAAAACAGCTTTGTCCACAAAAAACACGATGTCTGGTCCGAAGGGAAGAAGGAGATTGGGTCTTTGACATTTAAGGCTGAGTTAAAGTCAAAGTAGAGCCAGTCTCAGTCTCAACAAAACAACAAAAACTAGGAGAAGAATTACACAATAGTTAGTTAACAGATGGTAAAAGGGACTTTATAAAATTATTTTCTCCATTAAGTGAGGAGAAAATTTTCAACTTACACATACAAAACACAATCTTCCCTTTCCAGTTCTGTGTATGTACAACCTTGATTAAGGTAAATGCAGAATTAATTTTTGCTTCACTGTTCTTGAAAAGCAATATTGCTCTTTTATAATAATACCACTTCTGACCACATGGATGCACTATGTCACAAGGGAGTTCGTGTATGAGCCCTTGGTTTAAGAGGCAACAAAGTGTGCCTCTCAGGGGCCAAAGTGGTATTACAATACATCCTGGCCCGTCCCTACCAAGTACCAACCATCTAACTTCCCGGTTGAGGCTCATGCGGAACTAAGATCCGTTGCAGTTCCTCGACTGGCCACTAGAGGCTTGGTCCAAAAGTGAGTCAATCTCCACTGACTCCCATGTTAAAATGTCCAACTTTAGAGCAGAAATGAACAAATTTACAGCCTGGTTTGAAAAACTGTTTTGGTCTCAATTGTTTGATTTAACACCCATGACGACTCTGATGGGTGAATTTTTTGTGACACGCCAGGAGAATTTCTATAAAGCATTATATTTATTTTTAATACGACTCATTGACAGTCGACTCAGCCAGTGAAGACGCCTACGAAGAAAAAGAGACTTCTCAGAGACATATGGTCCACGTGCTCCCTCCAATGTCTTTTACAGTCTATGGTTTCGATCTTTAACACAGTATTATCCGTGGCTTTTTTGTCAGCGCTGCAGATCTATGTGACCCCATGTGGTCTGAAGTGGTATTGCTGGGTAGAGTGGCCTCTAAGGTCAAATTTAAAACGTAATTTCAACGATGATTCGTAAAATCCAAATATAGACAAATCTCTAAAGCAGCTTTATGTACTATTGTGTCATACTAACAAGAACACTGGCCCACCTATCATATGCATGGAGATCACATTTATGGCTGATGTTATTTTTCAGCATGACCCATAATGCACTGCCTGCAATTGAAATTTTCTTTTTTTTAATCTGAATTTTTTTTTATTTAGTTTTTTTTATAATTACCCAGCATGGCTAATGTTATGCTTTAGCTCTCTGAATGCTTAGTTGGGAATGAAATGAATGTTCTTGATATCATCAATGTAATAATTTTTTTCCTTTTCTGTCTAATTCTGCTTGCGCTTCGCAACGAACCTAACCCTTTCAGAAATCCCTACACCAAGTCACGTTGACTTTGTCAACATTACTGACACCACCATTGGCCTGCGCTGGAACCCTCTGGACTTTACGTCCATTTCTGCTTACCGGATAACGGTAGTAACGTCAGGCGAGAGCCTGCCGATTTTTCAAGACATGGTGGAAGCGTCTGCTGGTTATTACACGGTTCATGGTTTGGAGCCGGGCGTGGACTATGACATCAGTATCATCACTGTTACGGAAGACGGGGAGAGCAAGCCGACTACACACACAAAGCAAACACATGCTGGTGATTTAATTCTTTCAATTCATCAGTGGGAAAGCTTGGGATTTTATCTTTCACGAAGGAACGATTAGAGTCCTTCTGGTAAAAAGGGGACATACAGTATTATGCTTTTATTATTTCATGTAGATTCCAGCTTAATGATGAATTTCTTTATCTTCAGATGTTATCTATCAAACTAACTTTCTATACGAGTAATAATATAGCCTAATAATGCAATCCAGAACAACCATTAAAGTTGTTTGTCATTAGAATAATGTCCTAATGTTAAACTTAATTTTTGGTGACAGCAGAGGTTTTTCAGTTCAGTCTGCATTGACGCAAACATAAAAGTGTATAAACTTTGTCGCTACAGGTACTCATATTGTCCACTTTAATATTCTGAACGCTCACAGGCCGGCTTACTGAAGCTGACCAATCAGAAAAAAGTGGGCTGGTCAGGAAGCTGACGCAGTTGTTGTGTCTGCATAGCACACAAAATAATTTTTTTCTTGCAAAGGTTTTTTAGTGTCAGAATAAAGAGTCTGACTTTAGCATATGTCTCCCTAAATGTAACATAGGTTACAATAAATGTCGGAATTCCACAACATAAGTAAAATGTTATTTTAAAAATGTATTTATTTATTTTTAAACACATTTTAAATCTTTAGTCCTAATGAAAACATCTTCTTTCAGCCATGCCTGCCCCCACTAACCTGCAGTTTGGAGGGGTGGGCCCAGACCACATTAGGGTGACATGGACGATCCCCAATGTCGCCACACCAAGCGACATCACGCGATTCGTCATCCGTTACCACCCTGTCACCACAGATGATGACATCAGGGAGGTCAATCTTGGTGGGGCCACCAACACCTACCTGTTGCAGAGTAAGATAACATCCAGTGTACACTGTGTCTGCTGAACTGTCTCCAAGGCCTTTAGAGTCATTTTAATGTCATTTTAAAAAACCCTTTTATCTTAAGACCTGCTGCCCAACACGGAGTATCGCATCAGCGTTGTGTGTGTCTATGGTGAACGAGAAAGCGAGCTGGCCACTGGGACTGAAAGAACAAGTGAGTAGTGACACCGGTTTGTACCAGCGGTTGCCTTTATGAAGATCCAACAGTCCAAGTCTTGTTCCCGTTTAATTTTTATATTAGATTTTTGTATTATCAATCCGTATAAAACTCATCCGTAAAAATCGACATCACTGTATTGATAACCAGGCACTTCAATTGGATGTAATATATTAGCTAGAGCCATTTCTGCACACTTACAATGTTCAATAAGAATTATCTTTGCTCACAAGTTAAAATTCTGTTTAATTTCCAAACCTGTTTTGTCCAGCTCTGGACTCCCCGACTGGCCTAGACTTCTCCGACATTCAAACCACCTCCTTCACCATCCACTGGCTGCCTCCCACTGCTGAAATCACGGGCTACCGGGTCCGCTATCAGAAGACGAGCGGTGGGCGAGCCAAAGATGAGCGGCTACCCCCCACCAGGAACCGCTACACTCTGACTGGACTGACTCCAGAAACAGAGTACATGATATACGTGTATGCTGTCAGCAACAATCAGGAAAGTCAGCCTCTGACTGGTACACAGGCCACCAGTAAGTCACTACCTTGCATTTGAAGCTCAATTTTAATTATATATAAATTGTATTATAAAATAACTTACTTCCTCTTGTTCATTTTCCTCTCCTATTGCGTTTCAGTCTCCGACGCACCCACTGATTTAGAGGTGACATCATCTACCCCCACCAGCATCACCATTCGCTGGGACGCCCCCTCCGTCGCGATAAACAACTACAGAATCACCTACGGAGGAACAAGTACTTCTGATTTAATTTAGTTTCCATTGAACGTCAGAAAATGTCAGCATTTCACGCTCAACCCTTCTTCATTGTCTCTCAAGGTGGCGAAACTCCTCAGGAGTTCATGATCCCGGGTACCAAGACCACCGCCACCATCACTGGGCTGCAGCCTGGTACTGACTACACTATTACGGTCTACGCTGTAACAGCACGAGGAGACAACCCTGCCTCCAACACCCCTGTCTACATAACTCACAAGACTGGTACACAAATGTTCAAAACAAATATACAATGGAAATAATCTCATTGTTAATTTGTTACAGTAAACTAAATTTATTCTCCGTTTTTTTGTCCACTTTAGATACTGAGCCTCCTCCCAACATGAGACTCGCTGAAGTGAGTGACAGTGCCATCACAGTGCGCTGGTCTCCTGCCAGAGGACCAGTCAGGGGATACAGAGTCACGAGTGTCCCCAAGAATGGTTTGGGACCCTCCTACTCTGAGGTGGTGGCGCCTGGTAAGTCAGACTGGGGACAAAAAAGCCACTCACAACCAGAATAACTGCCAGCACTCATTGAAATATGTCTAGTTAACTTTGTAAAAAATGTGTTTCCCTGTTGCAGATCAGACAGAGGTGACGTTCACTGGTCTGATGCCCACCGCTGAGTATGTTGTGAGTGTTTACGCCCTGGGAAGTGATGGACAACCCTCCTCTCCTGTGGTGGGAAATGCTGTCACCGGTTAGTTTTGTTCAATTCAGATAACATTTAGGCGAGAAAAGTTGAGTGAAGGTCTGTTCAGGTTCGAGCCACGTGCACTCAAAACAGCAAAAAGTCTTTTATGTCGCTCTTGCGCAGTCTTTTACGTGGCTACTGTCTTGTTTTCTCTTCCTTCGTTAGTTTCTTTAGTCTTTTACTGGCCTATGCCATGATATTCATATATATAGCGCATAAAGATTATTAAGAGTTGGACAGTTAGAGTTGGAGTCAAAATTTACTGTGGGCAGTTTTTGCCTAAAGTAGGGATGGAAGATAACGCTTCCTCAAAATAATAAAACATTGCTTCAAAATTTATTTAACAGATTTCTTACCAAGAATTCTTCAAATAATGTCAATATTAATTTCAACTGTAGCTATTACAATAACAGGAGCTGCATCCAACCCAAATTGACCATTTATCAAGACCATAAACCGGCAACACGGAGAGATTGGTCCGATTTGCTCCTGTTAGTCATAAAGTAACAACAATAGTACGGTATGTTTTGGCATAAGGAGCACAGACTCATTGTAGTGGTATTTTTACAGATAGATGTTGGGCAGTACTTTGTGTGAGACTGATTTAACCACAGTTTATTTGTCATACTGTGGTGCAGGCATGTTGGTCGGCTCTGTTGGAGGGTGGAGGCGAAACTAATTTCTTATTGGTAACTTGAAAATTCCAGCTTCCCACTGCAAGTCAGATAATATCGTGTTAATTGGACGTATTTGCAATTGTTTCACTCTTCTTTTCTGAAAAGTGTAGATTTTGTGGCTGGGTGCTTAGGACTGAAATTGTACTGTTTCTTCCTCCTTTTCTCCAGCAATGGACAGTCCCAAGGAACTGACCTTCTCTGACATCGACTCCACCTCCATGCGCATCTCCTGGGACAGCCCGGACGGCACAGTGACATCATACCGCGTCTTGTACTCCAGCTCAGAGGAGGGCGAGAAGGAGCTGCGTCCAGCACCCAGAGGCAACCAGCAAAATGCAATGCTGCGAGGCCTCCGCCCTGGGACAGAGTACACTGTTAAGGTCATCGCCCTCCTTGGACAAAAACCCAGCACACCACTGGTGGGAACCCAGGCCACAGGTAGAAATACATCACATCAAACACCATCACATTCATGAGTTTAGTTTTGCAAAAACGATTGTGTCTCTCTGCCTCAGTAATCCCTGCACCAACCAACATGGTGATCTCAGACGTCGGCTCATCTGTCTTCACTGTGTCATGGAGAGCTCCAAATGCACGCCTGACGGGCTACCGTGTGGTCATCACCCCCAAGAACATCAACAGCCCCGGGAAAGAAATGAATGTTGCTCCTGACAGCACTCGTGTTGTCGTACCAGGGCTCATGGTAAACAGTCATCTTCTTCTTGTCTGAATATTTCAATGTATTCTTTTCAATACAGTCTGTAAATATTAGATGTACGTGTCCATCCTGTAGGTTGCAACCACATATCAGATACAGGTCTATGCTCTGAAGAAATTTGTCACCAGTCGACCACTGGAGGGAGAGACAACCACCCTGGAGGGTAACTTGCCGCGACATGATTTGATGTTTCCAGCCATCATCGCTTATTTATTCATCTGTTTCTCTTTTTTTTTTCCACTCTCAATGCAGAGGTGAGTCCTCCTCGGCGCGTGCGCATCACAGATGTTAAAGACACGTCTTTCACGCTGGGTTGGCGCAGCAAAACGGAGCCTATCACTGGTTTCCTTATAGAAGTCACACCCATGAGTGGGTCTCAGGCCATGGTCAGCAAAACCATCCCTAGTGATGCAGAAACCTACACATTCACAGGTAGGCCACGGAAAAGCAGTGTTAGTAAAAATGCCTGTGCTTTTCTAAGGGGACTCAATTTCGTTTCAAATTTTGTGTGTGCTTTGTCAGGTCTTCAGCCGGGCACCATGTACTCCGTTAACCTGTACACTCTGAATGGAAACACAAAGAGTGCTCCATATTACCTCAGGGTTGAAACAGGTATGAACCGCTATTCCATCTTTGTGTTTCAGTAAGCTTCATTATATGTCAATGTAAGAGTCTTTCAAAAATATTGATTTGAATATACTACAGTTGTTGTTCTTTTAATGTAATAAAATTGGCGGACTCACAGGTTGGACATAAACCAAAGAAAGTTGTTGATTTTTCAGTTAGATGGATAGGTATTACACAGGGGCAGCACGGTGGCTTAGGGCAGCACGGTGGCTTAGTGGTTAGCACTGTTGCCTCACAGCAAGAAGGTTCCCGGTTCAATTCCTGGCCCGGTGGGTCTTTCTGTGTGGAGTTTGCATGTTCTCCCCGTGCTTGCGTGGGTTTCCTCCGGGTACTCCGGGTTTCCTCCCACAGTCCAAAAACATGCAGTGTAGGTTAATTGATCTTTCTAAATTCTCCCTAGGTGTGAATGTGAGTGTGATTGGTTGTTTGTATGTGGCCCTGGATAGACTGGCGACCTGTCCAGGGTGTACCCCTGCCTTTCGCCTGATATGCGTCGGGATAGGCTCCGACAGACCCCCGTGACCCGGAAACGGATAAAGCGGGTATAGCTAATGGATGGATGGATCGTATTACACAGTATTGTGAATGGCTCATTTGACAGCACAGCAGAGCTATACATCCCCGTGTGGTCAGAAGTGGTATCGCTACACATAGTGGGTTTAATTATAGTAAAGAATTTGGGCTTAGAAGAACATTTCTTCAAAAACAATATGTGAAAATTAAAAACATCAGTGACAACTGGATATATGACTAATTAAGCCTTACATCTGACACAACAGCAGCCTGATACCGTGCTCATGGTTGACATAAGCTGATGTTTATTGTTCATTGTTCTTTATAGTTAAACCAGTGGTTCAGGCTCCCGCCAACCTCAAGTTTACATCTCTGAAACCCACCTCCATCTCCTTCACCTGGGAGCCTCCTGCCACACACATCACAGGATACTACGTCACATATGAGGAGACGGGAAGAACACCACAGGAGCTCAGCCCAAGACCTCACGCAGGCCAAACCTACGCCACCATTACTGGTATGAGCAAGTCAACCAATCCGCCTTTACTGGAGTTGAGGAGGATTTAAAACATGAATCCGGTTGGAACCATGAATCCACTATATGATCACTTTGTGTTCCTCAGGCCTGAAACCATCCACAGAGTACATCATCAAGATCATCGCCATCCAAAACACGCAGAGGAGCACACCTCTGGTGGGCAGGATCAGGACTCGTGAGTATTCCCAAGATTCTGCTTTCTACATTAAAGATAAAGAGATTAGGAGATGTGACAAAATGCCAGAAAACTGAAAATAGTTAACATGAAAGATTGTATAAAATGTAAGTATTGAGTGGCTGCTTTTATATGTTTAGCTGCTTTAATATGCTGTAACAGGCCTTGAGCTAAACCACGCAGTCAATCAGCATTTGGCTCCTAAAAGCATAATGCTTTTTTATATACTGTTATTTTTTACTCTATTTTGAATGTTTTTAGCAATGCCATTCAAAATACATAAGTGTGTTTGTAACAATATATGTCAGACTTCACTGTACGGTAGTCCCTCAACGATGCTGCATATTTGCATCTTGTTGGCTGAAATATCTTAGATTAGCTCTGCTTTATTTGCCCCTAGTCTAACCTGCTTGCTTCCCTAACCCCATGTCTCCTGCCCAGAGCCAGATCCCTTGCTTCCTTTGCCTTTGCCCCAGCCCCAGCGCCCTTCTGGCCCATTGGATGTGCCCGAAACTGATAACCGAGTCCCAATAGAGGGCACCAATAACCAGGATGAGTTTAGTGGTCAGTACATAGAGAGGGAGTACAACAGGGACGGCTTGAGAGATCATGGGAACCCCCGTGAGCAAAGCCGTCAGCCCCTGGTCTTTGTCCCCCTCCCTGATGCAGAGGGCCGCAGAAAGCCCATAGTGATTAATGTGCCCATTGGATCCACAATTGATAACGATACAAGAGAGCCACAGGAGGCCCAAACTCAGACCTCCATCACCTGGCAGCCATACAGTCAGAGCGATGCCTACCTGGTGTCCTGCTATCCTATCACACAAGTAAATGAGAAGATGTTTCAGGTAAGAGAAGAGGAGCACTGCCCCTATCATTATTATAAATACTTTACATGAAATTCCCCATGTAACAGGGACAGATTATCACTTTCTCTACCTATGCAGATCCGCCTGCCAGGAACTGCCACTACTGCCACCCTGATAGGACTCACCCCCGAAACAAACTACAACGTGATCGTGGAGGCACTGTTGGGCGCGCTCAAACACAAGATCCTGGAGCAGGTCGTCACAGCCGGAAACACAAGTAAGCATCCTGCAGCTGGCGGAAAAGGAAAAAAATAAATAAAAATCCAGTCGAAATTAGAGCAGCAGTTAAAGAAGTGCTTTGAAACTGCCATTATTTCTAAATGCAGCTGCTTTATCACAATAAAACCTCAATGACAAGGAAAAGGATGTACAGCATGGAATATTTCAGCAATGTTTTTGCTGTATGTTTGTTCTGTAGATCACATTTTCATTCACCTGTATGTATGATATTGACAAAAATAAAATTATTACGGTGCTGATGAAAAAGATTTTCAAATACAACGCATTAAGGTTTTTAATCCCATTTACTCTCAGTCCCAAATGCAGTTCCTTCCGCCAAAGATTCTTGCTACGATGCCTTTAGCGCGACCTACCATGACGTCGGTGCTGAATGGGAGCGGATGTCTGAGACTGGCTTCAAGTTGTGGTGCCGGTGCTTGGGCCTGGGCAGCGGCCACTTCAGATGTGATTCATCCAGTAAGTCTTTGGGTTATATAAATATTCAAAAACAAGGAGAGCATAGGCGTATTTAGAACGTGAATACTTTTCACCTGATCTCTCTAATATTTTGTCTGTCATTAGAGTGGTGCCATGACAACGGTGTCAACTACCGCATTGGAGACCGATGGGACCGCCGTGCAGAGAACAGCCACTTAATGAGCTGCACTTGTCTGGGAAACGGCAAAGGAGAGTTTAAGTGTGAACCACGTAAGACCTCTTTACTACCCAAAGACACGTTCAGTGACTGTCTCTTGACTTTCAGGCGGTTGCATGTGAACTTTAATGTGTACATCGATCCACACAGATGAATCAATGTGCTATGATGATGGCAAAACCTACCAGGTGGGCAGCCAGTGGCAGAAGGAGTACCTGGGTGCTATCTGCACCTGCACGTGCTTTGGAGGACAACAGGTAAGACACAATAACCTCTCTGGTTTCATGTCAGATGTCATAACAACTGTTGTATTTTTAGATAAATGGAACATGATTTAATCCACGTCTGTGTATGTTTTGTCACATCAGGGATGGCGATGTCAGAACTGCCACAGACCAGTCGACGTTGGTCTGCTGCAGCCTGTTAGATATGGAGACAACATCCTGCGCAAAGTGAGTGGGATTCTTCGAATGTCTTTTTGAGCACATTGTTTGTAAAATATACGTGGAAGATTATCAAGTAGGTGTCAAAAATGTCTCAAATCTTACCGCTGCTCTTGTTCCAGAACATCCAGTGTCCAATTGAGTGCCTCCACCCTGACCTGCTGGCAGATACGCATGTTCCTCAAAACTCCCAGAAGTAATGGATCATCCATTTTACATGTGCTTTGCGCCCCTCACCGTCCAGTTGCTGCACTGTCTCACCTTGTAGAAGCCGCGCAATCTTTGACTGAAGCTGCGTTTTCCTGTTTCTGACACGTTTATATGCTACGCTGCACTGCTGTCCGATCAGTCCCGATCATTTTCTCAAGCCAGTCTGTTCACTGTTGTAATTTTCTGTTGATCTCCAACAAAATAATGTTTCCCGCATGTTCTGTCCATGAGAGTGAGTTGAAGGTATGTAGGACTTTTGGTCAAACTGATATACTCATCGAATTCACATGAGTTTTATTTTTTATTTCTTCAATTAAAAATATCTTTGAACCATTCCTGATCCAAAAACAATTGTCATGAAGTAAGCACTGTGTTTAAGAATGTCACTGATGTTTCAATTGTGAAAACGAAAATGCGCTTTTCTTTTCCACAGCCTTCTCCTATAACTCGCACTGTGTGATTGACGTCATTTCTACTGTCTTTTTACTAATTTATCCTTTTAATCTCAACTTATGAATGTGTGAACTAGGTCGTGAGAATGTGAACTGGTCTATTTTTGTACTTTTGTTGTTGGTGCCAAAGTTTTTTTTTTTTTTTCTACCGTTGACAAAAAGAAGTCCCTTATTTTAATAAAGCTGGAGAGATCCTGACACGTAATCTTTGTAATGTGTGTAGTTTGGTGTGTAGGTTGCATTTTCATTGAACATAACACAGTCTTGCTGGTTAAGTTGTTAACTCTGAGCTTCAACATCCATCGATTCACTTCTCTTCTTTCTTCTGACAACCCACCAAGTAAATATGACATAATTAGTAATTTTTTATTTTTTTTACCCCACCAAGTTTGGCCAGCTTTTAATTAAACTTGGTCTATTTTAATTACAATGGAATAATTTTGTCACTGCACAAGTGCAACTTTTAAACTCAAAATGAAGTTTAGTTATTTTAACGTTTTTCTTTAATTGAAGTCTACAATTTCTTTATTATTTCCTCAAACATCTAATTAAACATTTCTAAAGACTTTCAACACAAATAAATTAAAAAACAAAAATGAAGTAAAATAATCAGGAAACATTTTTTACGCACATTATATATACTTTGTATTGCTGCGCTACGAGTTTAATACTTTACTGTGTTCATGTGAATCAAAATAATGAAAAAAATTGAAAAAAAAAAGTTTTTCTTGTAAAAAATACCAAGTATATAATCAAATAATATAATCACAATTTTGATTAAAAAAATAATTTTGCAACTTGTAATATGACACCAAATGTAATAAAAATGAGATGAACCAAAGTAGTGACTTTAACTCTGATCTAATGATGTCAGCTACCAAGGTAGATCCCTAAAAACCAACAAATTTCTTCTTGAATGGTTGTGCATACATTGATGTGAAATCCATGCAATAAAACACAAAAATACCATTCCAGTTGTGACAGACACAGATTAAAAGCAGACAATATTCAGAGTCGTGACTTTATTTCACTTCAACACTTGACTGACCTACAACGAAGATAAACAGTAACTGTGGCTCATTCATGTTAGGATCATAATAATCCAGGAATCCAGTTAATGTGTTACAAAACAAAAAACAGTATTTACGATGCTTACACTTAGGAATGAAAACAAGAGGAATGTTTGTCAGTAATGCTAGAAAACGTTTGACTGTAGTGCTGCTCAGTGGTGGAAAAGTCGCAGATCGGTGTGCACCAGAGTGATGCCCTGCTCATTGCAGGCATTGATCACAACCTCATCAGAAGCAGAACCCGCTGGAGCTGCGACGTACTCAACACCGCTCTGCACGCAGACATATAGAGCAAAAAGATGCACAGACAGATTATTAGACTGCGGTAAAGTGTAGTGACAATCCTGCATGCTAAGAATTACAGCAAATGCATGCAGACTATGCAAAGATTTACCCGCTTGGCTCGATCTATGTTGTCTCTGAAAGGAAAGAAGGCGTCAGAGCTGACGGCTACGGCCTGAAGAGAGCTGATCCAGTTCTTCTTTTCAGTGTCTGACAGAGGCTCCGGCACCTCGTCGTACATCGACTTCCAGACTGCCAAGTCTGGGCCCTTCGAGCAGAAAACGCACACAGAAGCAGAGTTTTTTCCATTAACTTTTGTGATAACACAGGAGACTGAAACCTGGATGTCACAGATCAGAGGTGGTCTGTGTGGATTTCTCTTAACTCATCTGGTGAAGGAGTACCGTTTTATTTTTGTCAACCAAAATATCTTTGTGTTTGACAGTGAGGTCAAGCAAACATAAATGTCAGTCTATAGTGCAGACAGATTATCAATAATCATCTCCTGCTCTGTGACGACGACGAATCACGGCTTTCAGGCAACAGGAGCTTTATTTGTACGGTGGGTTTGGTGCACACTTTTCTTCATACACATTAAGAAAAAGTATCAGAAACTTTAAACTGAGTGCATGTTTCCTGTCACCAGCACCTCACCTCTCCGATGGTGTCGCTGACATATTGATCAATGGCATTGGCCATCTCTGCTCGCTTTACACCGCTGCGAAACTTCATGCTTAGGACACGAGGGTGGTGTCTCAGCCACCAGTTATCAGCCTTGTCACCTGCCAGCCGCGTGCAGTGGATCCGAGACTGCTGCCCGGCACCGATGCCAATAACCTGCATGTCACAGACGACGGAGAACATCAGAAAACTTCCCATTTCGTGCAGACGCCCTCCTCCTTTCATCTGCCAGTTCTTACCTGTCCATCTTTAGCGTAGCAGACGGAGTTGGACTGAGTGTACTTGACGGCGATGGTGGCCACAGTGAGGTCACGAACGGCTTCCTCAGACAGCTTGTGGAAACAAACAAGAAAAGGGTGAGCACTTTTGAGACTGGATTACTTTTGTAATGCAAAAAGACCAAAGCAGTGAACGACAAGGTAAAAGCACTCCACCGTGACTCACCGAGCCCTTGGAAACAACATGGTTGAAGAATTCTTTATTGATCAGCGCTCCATTCCTCTTTTGTTTGAGATAGAGGCCAAACAGCACTCTCACTTCAGTGTCCTCGGGCTCGTAGTCTGGGTCCATCTGGGAAGACGGCACATGGGACCCGTCAAAACAGTTTGATTTTATAATCAGTAATCCAACTTCAACACCTACGACTGGTAAAAAGATGGTCCAGCAACTTCTTTTGGTTTACTTTTCAAGTGATTAATTTAAGAATTGGCTTGTATCAAGTCATAATTGTGACTGCATTTAGCACCACTGAGGTGGCTTTCAAACATTTAGGAGGATTAATGCTGGTAAGGCTGTCTTCTGTAAAAGCCAACAAACATATATTTGAACTCTGTCAAACCCGAAACAGCAAACATGATTCAAATTTTTGGAGCCTGTTTTATTAGCAACTTCTTTACAAAAAATAACTTGCAAAAAAACAAAAGATGCTCCTCCGATTGCAGATCAAAATTAAAATTAAAATCTGGAACGTTGCTCTCACCTGAAGTACACAGTAGTTGCCGTTTTTCTTTTTTGAGAGGATTTTGAGGGCCTCCTCCTCATAACCAGGAGCAATGATGCCATCTGAGACCTGAAGGTGATCAATTTAAATTATGCTTAGGAAGTATTATATTTAAGAAAAAAAACAAAGAAAAGAAAATCCACATGTTCTTTACCTCTCTGGATATAATCCTGGCAGTGGGGACGTCACACACATCAGACACAGCAATGAAATCTCCAAAAGACGACATCCTGTCTGAACCTGGAGGCGCAGAAACAGTTTGATTACAAATCCACGTACAAGAACCTAAATACAAAACAAAATACTTTGTGTAGAGCAGCTCAGTGTGTTCGACCTCGTGCTCTTGCATAAGCTGTGGCCAGCGGGGTGAGGTCCTTCAGCATGTCATGCACCATGCACACTCTAGCCTCCTCGTCAGTCAGAGGAACTCCGACAGCAGCTCCTTCAGAGTAGGACATCAAACAGGGTTGAAGGACGAAGTGAAACAGGGTTCAGATCCCAAAGCACTGAACTCAACACTCACACAAAATCCAGATGGACAGTTGGAAGTTTTATGCTTAGGTTGGAAAATTCCATGAAAATCAGCAGGAATATATGGGAATTTGTAAACGGGACGTGAACAACTGTACAATGTGCGGGAAATAACCAGATGATGTCCTACGACTGAAAAATAATTCCAGTGTGCAACTGACACACATCAGATACACACAAACTGCTTTCTGAAAGCCAATATGGATTCAGAGCTCAAAGATCCACATCATTGGCAGTCCTGGAATTAATAGAAGGAATCACCAGCTCCATTGATAAAAAGAAAATTTGCAGTTTGGGTGTTCATTGATCTTAAAAAAAAAATAAAAATAAATAAATAAATAAAAACATTTCACATTTAAATCATGACATATTAGTCAAAAAACCGGAGCATTATGGTATCAGTGGAGTTATTTTTAGACTAAAAACAGGCAGCAGTTTGTAAAAATAGGTGACTTTCAGGCATCATGCTTGGACATTGTTTGTGGTGTCCCCCAGGGGTCAGTATTGGGACCTAAACTCTTTATTCTATACATAAATGACATTATGTAAAGTACTACAATTTGTTCTGTTTGCTGATGATACAAATGTTCACTGTGCAGGGGAGATTTTACAGCAGCTTATCGAGGAAATTCGGATTTTGGACAAAAAGTTTGTTGTTTGGAAATCATAAGGGGCACAGCAATGTAAAAGTTGGGATAGAGGGTGCACATATAGACAGAGTTAATGAAATTAAATTTCTCAACTATAAGATCTGCTGGAAACCTCACATTCAACATGTTCAAACTAAAGTATCCAGAAGTATTTCAGTCCTCAGTAAAGCTAAATATTTATTGAACAACAAAGCATTACATATTGTATATTGCTCACCTATTTTGCCATATTTGAATTATTGTGTGGAAGTCTGGGGCAACACCTACAAATCCTCACTCCGACTGTTGTGATCACTCCAGAAAAGAGCCATCATAGTTTAATATTTCATGTTGACTGAGGAATGCTCATGCATTCATGTAGGCAATACTTTTCGTTTGTCCAGCATCAATTTCACATCGATTTCAATAAACCAGGAACCATGATACAGCCATTAATTTCTCCTGGAAGTTTCCAGATGTTTGCTACCCCTCTGCAACCCTTGTTGGGCCTGTGCGTAAACGACCCGTCATCTCACCAGCAGGGCTGACGTGCTTGAAGGAAGTGGCGGCAGGCATGCCAAGGGCACGCTTAAGCTCTCTGACCAGCTGCCAAGCATTCAGAGCGTCACAGAGGTTGATGAAGCCGGGAGAGCCGTTGACCACTGAAAGACAAGCGACAGGAATTAAAATAAAGGGTTTACACTGCAGACTGCTTTTAATAGAAAAAATGTAAAAAAAAAAAAAAAAAGAACAGACATGTTCATTATATGGCAGGCAGTTAAGTAAGCATGACGACAAAAGGAGAAACTGACCGTCTCAGCAAAGAAACCACCCCTAATTTTCCAAAAACTCACATTTGGAAGATATATCCCTTAGGAAAGAAACATTTGTCAGAAGATGGAGATACGATGTGTACCTTTGAGAGGAAGCTCTGGGCGCAGGGTGTAGATCTGGGCGGGTGCTTGGTGGGGGTTCATGCCGTAACGCAGAGGCAGCTGGGAAACACCACGACTGTACTGTCCACGGAAGTAGTCGGATATGGCCTCGTCATATTGCGCTGTGTGTGTGAAGGCCTTAATGGGAATTGAAACACACATGCATCTAATAAACATCAAAACACTAAAAATTCACCAAGCAAGACATCCATCAATCAAATGGGTTGTGTAAAAGTTGTTTAGCAGGCGATTCCTGCATACACAACATAGTTTACATTCAATTAGATTTTCACTTATTAGACTCAGCAGTCACAGCTGTTCAGAGTTCAGGAGGCCAAAAAATGTTTTAAACTCTGTGACCTCAACATTTATTTCAACGTTGATAAAAAGTCTCCTCTGGACTCTGGACCGACCCCGAAACCTCTATGCAAACATCTAAAACAGAGCCGGGGGACACAGCAACAAAGCCTCCTGTGTCATCACTCCTCTGGCTGTCTGTCAGGACCAGACTCAACTGAGAACCGAGGAACAAGTTGTAGGTATGAACTAGAACGTCTTAAACCAACTCAAAGTACAAGCTATTGCAGTACTATAGAAAGTATCAATACAGACCGATTTCACTTACTAAACCAAAAAGACAAGACTGACAGACGCTTATCCGTGTAGACACGGGTTTCCCTCTTATTCCAAACTACAAGTCTTCTTTCACAAATCCAGTTTAGACTGGAATAAGTCAGGTCATCAAAACACCAGTACGTATGGTTAACTTTAACACTGTATTTTTATCTCAATATCATCTGGCCAGATACTTTTTCATGTCTCCTCGAACTTTTAATTGCTGCTATACTTAAAAAAATAAAATGATTTAGAGGAAGTTTTTCAGGTTTGTAAAAAGACTAACAAATAAATCAGTATGGTCTCAACCACTTGTTCACTTAAATGTCAGAATATGCTGAATGATGCCGATGAGAAATTCAAACACATTCAGTCATTTCAGGATAAGATGTTTCACAACCGGCTCTGCATGTCTGCCTCTTTATTTATAACTTTATGTGCAACGCCAGTTCATTTTCAACTCACTTCATCTGTTCAAAGCCGATAAAAAAAGGTGTACTTGCAATTAAAAAGCTTGAAATTAGGCACTTGGTTAAAAAAAAATAATTGTAGTGTTGATAAATAATAAAAAAAAATCTAAAAAGTACTACTTTATTTTTACCACTTGCAAATTAAAAATAAAGAAGAGAGACTGACTTTGAGGGCCAGAGTCCTGCGTGTTTCGAGGGTCGTATCTTTGTCCGCTGAACTCTCCATCTCCTTGGCAACTAACGAGTAATCAGCAGGATCGCACACGATGGTGACGCGGGCATGGTTTTTAGCTGCTGCTCTCAGCAGAGTGACACCACCTGAAAAGAAAAAACAAAATTACATCAAATAAATTAAATAAGGGCAGGTTCGTTTTCATGTTTATTTGTATTGGGAAAAGTATTGGGCGTCAATACGTGTGTGATGCTCCAACTTCAGTTACACAAAACTGTAAAAAATAAACTGTATTAAAAAAAAACAACAAAACAACAACTTTGCTTTAAAGTCAGATAATCAGCTGGGCTCACCGATATCGATCTGCTCCACCGCATCTTCAACCGTAACGCTCGGGTTAGAGATGGTCTTCACAAACGGGTAGAGGTTGCACACCACCACTCTAAAAAGGAGAAAACCAGGAGATTAAAGACTATGATAATAACCATCCTTTTAAAAACACAGATTTACACAGTTCCTGCTAAAGTAAACATCAGACAGGCACTTCAAGTCATTTCTTTGTCTCGTCTAGTGTGCCTCTACCTCCAAACAGCTTTGAAATTACTTTAAAACAATGATAAAAAAACAAGGCTCAGTGGCTGGACTGGTGACATCATGATACACATGCAGAAGCCGCGTTCTCATGAACACACGTGCACGGTTTTTCTGACCTATAAATCCCTGCTTGCACCAGAATTTGCACGACGTGTACACTGTTTCTTTTGCATAAATATAAATTTGACGCTTCAAGTTTCAGCAGCTCCTTGTAAGTTTACTTGTGACAGAAAGCAGCTCTGATTACTTGCGTTATCAGAACTTTCAAAACGGTAAACTCTTAAACCAGCGAACTCTTGGTTTAAGATGAGGAATAACTCAAGAAACTTCCAGCATGGCAAATGTCCCGATAGTTTAACCTCTAAAATTACTTACAATAATTCATTTGAATATGGAAACACACCAGATTACCACGTGAGCCAGATTATTCTTTAGAAGATTCATTCAATGAAACCCCCACAAATAGATTTTTCTATCAAATGTGTATATTAAGCAAGTTGTACCTGCAACTAGCTCAACCTCATTGTTTTTTTGGAGAGAACTGTGTGATACAATCACATACTTTCAGTCCAAAGCAAACAAGAGTCACAAGATGAGCAGAGTTTCTTCAATTAACAAGCTTCTAAATCAACTGCACATGCTTCCTGATAACAGAACCACACTTCTGCAGGCCTGCACCCAAACCACGAGAGATCCTCTGGAAAGACGCCAGTCACATGTGCCTTTTTCTTTTTTTTCCGTAGTAATTTCTCACAATCTTGCATTTCCCTCTGTTTTTAAATGCATTTAAACATTTACCATGTCGGTTCACTGATGAGAATGAAATGAAAGCAGTGTTTTTTCATTTTAATGAAACCGCTGGCCCTCACCTGACTAGGCTGTAACCCAGTTTCTCCATGTCTTCCGTGTCAGAGGGGGTTTTTCTGGCCAGAATGCCTCCATGGACAGCAGGATGGAGAGTCTTCACTCTGCCTCCCAGCATCTCTGGATGTCCCGTCAGCTCGGACACATCCCTGAAACACAACGAGGAAGGGCGTGTTACATAAGTCACAGTATTTGACGTTAACCAGGAACCAGCGGAGCAGCAAACCTGACTGCCAGTCCAGCTTCTCGCAGGGCTTTGGCGGTGCCTCCAGAGGCCACCAGAGACAGTCC
Organism: Xenentodon cancila; assembly: GCA_014839995.1. Lineage (NCBI taxonomy): Eukaryota > Metazoa > Chordata > Actinopteri > Beloniformes > Belonidae > Xenentodon > Xenentodon cancila. Next base: position 9,637,136 of record CM026197.1, on the reverse strand, counting down.
GACACTGACCAGCCTTCTGGCGAAGTCCAGCAGGCCACTTTTGTCCGACACACTCAGAAGTGCTGCAGGGACAGATGCGGGAGAGCCAGTTCGCAACCAATACGCGGCGATAAATGTGCATTTCGGTGAAGTAAAGCAGTTCACGTCGGCTAATGTTAGCCGGCGAGCTACCGCCAGGCACGTGACAGGGAAAACTTTTACAGGGACGGCGAAAAAGTAAGAAAACAAGATGCCGTTGACTTCTTACCAAGCTCCAGGGAGGCCATGTTCACGTTCACGATACGAGCGTGCGGTCTGTCTGAATGTCAGCTGGCTTTTAGCAGACTTTTCCCTCTTTCTGCAGGCGGTGCAGAGCTGACAAAACTACCAGAGTTCACAGCTTCGTCGCGTGCTTCAAAACTAGACAAGATCCGCCCTTCGGAGCGTGGCGCCCCGCCCCCTGAAAACAAACGAACCCTAAGTGCCGCAGAGAATGCGCATGCTCAACAACAACAACAACGATAATATTTACATTTTACACCAGTTTTTACACCTTTATCTTAAAAAGCAAGCGACGTAATACGCCATTCGCATATTAAATTATTTCTATAAATTTGTTCAAACTGAGAGGTAGCAAAGAGTGGCGGGTGACACATCTCCTTTACATTATTTTTTCGAGGCTCTGTGAAATCCTCCAAAACAGCTTTCAAATTCCCATTTATACATGTATTTTCAACAGATGGCTTCTTCGCGAATACATCTGGGAAGATGATCACTTTAATCACCACTACTGCTGATAAAACGGGAGTGAAGTGTTTTCTTTTATGTAGCCACCAGGGGGCAGTCATGCACCGTAAGGTTAAAATAGTTCCTTCCAGGTATTTGATTGAGTTATCTATAATGGGTTGAGGGTGGTTGTTGCCTCAACTATCTTTCCAAAAAATAAAAACTGTCTTGGGAATCCACCCATTTTGTCCTCTAGGCTTAATCATCAGTTTAACACAATAAACCTCAGTGACAATACAGGTGTAGTGATTCTTTTTTTTCCCATATTTTCTGTTGGCACAAAAATCTGAACTTTTAAAGTCACAGAAGACCACTTTGTTCCAATTAACAAAGTACATTTGAAGTCTTTTCCTTATTTATTTATTCCTAAAAAGTCATTTAATATCTATATATATATATATATATATATATATATATGCATGCTATGGAAACTCATCTACATTTTTGTGCAGTTTTATTTTATTTCTCGGTAACCAGCAACATCAGCATCACACAAGTGAGTTATTGTTTTCTTTAGGTTGGATCCAAATCATTCTGCTGATCAACAGACACTGAAGGTTACATGGAGACCAACAGGGGCACTATTCTCACCATAACTGGAGAAACACCTTTCTGCAACAATAAACACTCATGAATACATTCACCTAGAACATGCCTTTCCAATAAACTTTACTGGCAAAAAACCCTGCCTTTTTCATGCTTTAGAACAACGTTTTAGATCAGACAGATGTATATTTATTGGGCCCTTGTCCATTAGTTAAGTGACAGCACAGGGCTCTGGGAAAGCTACACCAATACGTGTGATTACCTTAAAAGATCGCACAATCTGTTCATATTTACGTAATGAGTCGACATTTTGCTGATTGATTAAACTACAGGGTGTAAATATTTTAAGGGGTCCCTGATTTATTATCCAACAAAGAAAAAAGAGACCAATTTATTTATGTAACAATGGAATTGGGGGTTTCTGGTAACCACTCTGACATCTCAGGGGCGACTTGAGTGATTCAATAGACAGAGGAATGATTTTATGGAAAGACACAGGCTCACTATGCATTATTGGCTTAAAAAAATGAAAGAGACAGAAAGCCATCAGCATTATTTTCAGGCAGCTCTTTAGAAACTTGACAGCATTATCAGAAGTAACTGTAATTTAGACTGGGGTTTTTTTTTTTAACTTCTTAAACCCCATGAACCCGGTTTAGGGTGCAACCCTGTGTTCTGTAATAAGAGACACCTCACAGCGCCTTGGGGTTTAAGGGGCTTAACTAACATACAAAGTTATCCTGTACCTTTTTAGTTTTTTAACATCTGTAATTTTATTTTTCATCCTTTTGTTGCCTTTATCGTTTTTTCCCTCTGTAGGTCAGATTGTAAAAGTGTTACGTAACATATTCTGACCCCTCAGTTTCAGTGACCTATGTGTGGATTTGTATTGCCGCTGCAGTTTTCTTCATAGAGCTTTATGACCTTCAACGCCACCACTTTGATCGTATTTACCAAACACTTTTGCTTTAGAGCTGACCTGAATAAGATGGCTAAATATGGTAGTTAACAGAAATTATTTTATCTAAATAAATCTTAAAGATAAACTATGTTTATGTAAAACTAGTTCATATAATACAACAGTACACAGCCTAAATCCTCAGGTGTGGTGAACAAATGTATAGATTTTCTTTCTCAAGTTAAATCCTATAGTAGAGCGATTTTATAAATTATGTCATTCTGCCTTCTGCTCTTATGAATTTAACGCTGAACTGGTCCCCAAACATGATTCATCCACCCCCATGCTTCTTAGTCTTTGAGTTGTTTTCAGGAAATTTTGCACCATTTTGCAACTATTTCACTGTAATCATAGAAGCAGCACTCTACTGATTTTTGAGAGGCATTTTCTTACAGTGTTATAAGTGTTGAGTTTTTACAGCAACTAAAAGATAATCTTACCCTAGGTATGGAAGTGAATATGTCTCAACAAGTTTTTGTAATAAGGTGTAAGAGCTTGTTCAAAGTTATTTAAGAGCACAAAACCTGGATGGTTGCCCATATGTTTGAATGATGATCCTTATTTCACTGTAAAACTGTACAAAACCAAAACAATATGATAATCCTGGTCAAGGAAAGGTCTGCTGGTGGCTTTCTGTCCTTTGGAGATGAGTTCATCACACTCTCAGATTTATTCACCGTGGCAGAAATCTGGATGCGGGTGACTGAACTTTTGTACACCGCTGCATCAGTGATTTATTTGGCAGAAATTCTCCAATCTCACAGTCGTTAAGTTACTGTCATGTAGCAATGATTTTGCATATGAGTGTTTAATTATTTAGCAACATAATCAATAACTACATTTGGTCTGATTCAGATAGTCTTTCATGAACTACATTTTTTTTAATCACAGAAATAAGACACAGAAAAAAGAAAAAAAAGTACTTCTGATAATTGTGGATTGGTAATTATGTCAGAAATGAAGTTAATTCGTGACTAAAATCCTATTCTTTGAATCTGCTGTCTGTGAACTGACCGTTTTATTCTGTTTTATTAACAATTCAGTGTTTTGGATCAATTTCTGTCCATGAAAAAAAGTGACGACATTTTGTGTCCCAAAAATGAAAAAACAATACTTTTTTACACCTTAAAAGCACATTCAAATATTTCACATGACTTTTTATTGTATTTCTTTCCTACAAGAGGAGTCCGTCCAGCCCAATCAGAATGCTTTTACTCACAATATAAATATGCCACTGTGGTCTCAGAGGCGCCTAAATGACACCACACCGCTCCTGCAATCTGCTCCTGCAGCTCCTTATATGGGTGCTCAATAACACACCCAGCTGCAGCTTCACACACACACACACACACACACACACACACACACACACACACACACACACACACACACACACACACACACACACACACACACACACACACACACATCATGCTCTTGCTCTTGGTAATTAAAATGGGCCCTGAGTGACCACTCCCCATCAGGCTTTTGATCACTTTACTTCCTATTCATTAGCTTAATTATTTGGCTATCAGTAAACCCTACCAAGTAATTAATATCTGAGAGGCTTTGCAATAAATTCAAACTTTGACGTGAGAATCACTTCTGCTTTGCTTTGCAATGAAGCAGCTGAAGAAGAATGTAAAATAGGGCCCCTCCATAAACCCATGAAACCCTCCTTCCACGAGTCAGAGTTGCAAATACATCTCTGATCTTTCTACAACTATCACCCCTCACAAAGCCCTGGGCATGTCAGGGATAGGCAGCTTCTGCACCACTTTATTTCAAATAAAATACCCCATGGTTCCTTCTGAGCCAAAGAGAGCATCTCTTACAGGGTCACCTGTGATTCCTGAAGTCTTCCAAAGCAGAATGAGGTCAGATCTTGCAGTTATCAGGATCCCCTCTCAGTTTTGTTGTCATTTGTGCTTTAGGAGTAGTCCTAAACTTCCATTTTTGATCAAACCTAAACTACTACTGGCTCAGGTGACACTGCCTCTTCTATTTAGTTATGCTGCTGCTTTAGTTATGACGCACTAAACAATTTCCTCTCCCTGCTCTCTTCACTCTCTGTTTGTTTGCCATTATTGCTGTCAATTAATTTCTCTTCTCCTTTTCTCGGCGCAGACGTGCTTGGGCTAATCTCATGAAACAGGCTCAAAACAAAATCTGTTGACATATACTTTTGAATCTAATCTCATTGTTTGTACATTTATTTTACACAGATATATAGAAAATGACTTGTCATTATTATCATTATTATTTTAACAAGTAAAAACGTCAGTGTCAGAAATTAGAGGGGATGACAACGGAACAAATAAGGGACTGCAGCATCACGGAGACCCGAACACTACACTGCTTTATTAATACCAAGATTACCTTAACCTCAAATGACACAAAATAAACATTTTTTAATCTTTTAATGTAAATGCATTTATTTGAAAATAGTGCTAAGTGAAATATGTGCATATCTTTTCCAAAGAAATACTGATTTTCATTTCCAGACCTGTCATGTTGGGTTTTTTCTGTGTTGCAGGCAGAGGACGTTTTTTCACATGATGTTCTGGTTGGGGTTCTCCGGGGGGCCACACCGCACTCTTAGTTTTCTTGAAGCAGTTTGCTTTGATTTTTAGGTAATTAAATGTTTGTTGAAGCTATTTTTTTTTTCAGTTTAACAAACAGCTACATGGGAGTTGCATCTTCCGGCTCCTTATGCTGCAGTGAACCACAAAACAGAATATTTCCACCTCCAAAATTAAACAATAATGTTAACTTCACACTTGTTTCCAAATCGCCGTAGTTACTTTGCCGACTAATATTGTAATAGAGGCTGATTTGTGACCCTTCTACAGAGGCCGTGACAGTGAGTTATCGTTTCACGGGGAAATGCATCACCTCTCCTGTGTGAGTTCAACCCTCCTGCAGCTCCTTTGTCAGTCGTGAGTTTGCTTTCCCTTTCTGTGGCAGGCATCTAATGTCATTTGAATATTTCATTGCAAAGACTTTTCTTGACTTAGACACTTAAAGTGCTGACTACCTTGAAAACATTTCAGTTGAAAGTGGAAACTAGGAGGACTAACTCTTCTTTCAATAAGCGTCTCAGCTTTTGAGGCATCAGTAAACCTCATTTTGGGGTCCTGAGTCAGGTGCTTCAGGTAGCCGGTGGTTGTTCAATGTAAACAAAAGAAGTGACTCTCACATTTTGAATAATCTAAAAGAAATTAGAAGAAATAGTGAAATAAGTATTAACCTCCTAAGGCCTGGTGTACACAAATGTGGACATCACATGTTATTTTGTCTAATTTATTCACGGCAGTCCTGAGCAACAAAGAAAAAAAATTGTACCAGGTCTTAGGAGGTTAAAACGAACAAACTAAGAAGGAATATTACTTAAAAATATATTTAGTTGTCATTCCCATTTTGCTTTCACCTTAGTTTTTTTATTTCACAGTTACATCACAAATAAGTTTGACATAAGTACACGTACGATTCGTCTTTGCAATCATTCAAATAAATTAAGTTAATCCATTTACAGGTAAATGACACAATTAAATTAAAAATATTATCAAAGACAAGAAAACAGCAATATTCTCCACAAATGTAAGTGCAACTTAGAAGAAGTTCTGCAAAGCATCAGATCAAAAATATCCAAAACAGCAGATGTTTCAGAGCTTTCGTTTCTAGGATATAGCACCACACAGTAACTCAGGATGCAGCTTCACCGACTGTTCAACTTCAAGCTGTTTGAAAGCACAACAGTTTGTGTCTTTCTGCACGTCTGTCATTTGCAGAACGTGCGTTCACCGTGGCGCTCCAGCTTCCAGCAGACAGAGAAACACGTCCCACTCCTCTTAGCTGTTCAACTCCCGTCTTCCCGTTCCCCCTCCGCTCTGCTTTCCTGCCTGTGATCCAGAAATGGCAAAATATTCAGAAGGATGTCCGAATTTTTAAACTGCATTTAAGGAGGGAGAGAGGGGGTTTACAGGTGAAGCTAAAGGCGGGAATTCACAAGTGTGTCCTTTGATGCCTTTATATGACATCTAATGGTGATGTGACATGTTAACCCCACATTGTAAACGGACCGAGAAATAAATACAGAAGCTGTCACAAACACTTTAAAGTTCATCAGTCAGAAAGAATAAATTACACCTGTATGCTGCACCAAAACAGTAGTGAAATGACGCAGTTGTCTCACATGTCATAATGTTGTTTTACGGAGCTGGCTGGGAAGTAAAAATGTCTCCGTTTGTTAAATGCCTGTTATATTGTCTCCTCTCTCCGTGTGTCCGTCCTCACATCCTCTGGAAGGGACTAAAATGCAAGAAGAGTCGAGGAGAGAAGTCAAGGGAGTGCAAATAAAGAAATTAGATAACGGGACTGTTACAAGACATTTATTGGTAGATATTGTTGACAATTGCCTGGAGTACTTAAAATTATTTTTTCATAGATAGTTTAAACAGTGTTTATATGTCATGTGTTTGGGCCTGGAAGCTGTGTGAATGAATAGTGACTCCAGCAAATACCCTGAAAAACTATTCACAGAGCAAACCAGCAAGATATGTAGTTGTTTCAAGTTGGTATAAACGCAGACCTGTTCTTGGGACATGTACCAGGCGTAATGTCTGTAACACGCAGGTAACCAGGGGGCTGAGGGGGTCTTCTCACAGTCCTGCCCCGATCTTCCTGTCTCCTCCTCCCACTTGCATCCTGTCCAGCTCGTCATCAGAAAACGGACTGTGGGGATCGTAGGCAAGGTTGTTGCCGGTCTGCAAGAAGTCTGTGGATCGAGGCATCCCAACTCTGTTACCCAAAGCAACAGGGTACCCATGATGGGTTTCTTCCTCTTCTTCTTCTTCCTCCTCCCCCTCCTCCTCTTCAACCTCTTCTCCATCCTCCAAGCTGAGATCCATCCCTCTGTTATTGGGGTTAAGAGCTCGTCTACTCTCATCAGATTTGTCGGCAGCTGTTTTTCCGCCGCTGCGTACTCGTTCCGTCTCCCCCTGGTTTGAGGCAGCGCCCTGCTCCTTCGCCTTCCTGCTGCGCTTCCACTTCATCCTCCGGTTTTGGAACCAGATTTTGACCTACAGAGCAATTTAGTTTAATTATATTCAAGAGTAATTCTTAAACATTTACCACTATTAGCACGCTATTAAATAAATGAAATAAACACATTTCTTAAAAAAAGAAAAGAAAACCCTTTTTTTGTCCCATCATAAATGAAAGGACAATGTAAACAACACGAGTCTTACACAAATAAAATATGTAAAAATAGACAAATATAAGTTATAACAAAAAAGAAACAACACACTGCATAAAATGAACACAACAAAGTTCTCATTGTTAAAATAATTTATAATTTAAATGGCCTTTCTCAATTTACTTTTTTAATTCAATTTATCCACATATACCTACTATAATTTTGTTTATGCATTTATTGGTTTAGTTGTTTATCTTTAAGATTGATTTTACAATAATTTTTGCAATTTTACAATCCAATCTCCTCTGAATTTCATTTATGTTTTTGGTGTTTTATTTGTCACATATCTGTAAATTACCTTCCTTTCCAATTTTGGCCTCAATGACATTCTTTTTTTCACCTTAAATAAAGGTTATTAAAGAGGTCATAAAGTCTGTGACATCTGGGAAGTGTCTTTGGCCTGGTCCTGTGTGGACATCCTGCTAGTTGACATAAAATACTTTGAACCACATTAAAGGAGTGTCAATTCTGTTTTGCAGTTGCACTTTTTCCATTCAAAAAAATTGCTTTTGAGTCTTTTTGCTCAGTGCATTGTTTCTGAAGCATGTTTTCTGTGGACTGCTGTCTTACCTGTGTCTCAGTCAGCATAAGTGATGTGGCCACTTCAAACCGTTTGGGTCTGGACAAGTATTTGTTCAGTTTGAACTGGTTCTCAAGCTCCAGCAGCTGCTGACTGGTGAAAGCTGTGCGGGGCCTCCGGCATTTCCCCAACAGGCCTGACTGGGGTCCCGCTGGAAGAGGAAGAGCAAAGTTTTCAGTCTGGCTCAGTGCAACTCAAATGTGCCATCATTTCATCACAGCCTATTTCGTATTTGGTGTCAGAGTTTGTCCCTTTGGTTCATAATGAAATCGATGCTGAGGCCTGAAATTCTTGTTTTTGGTCATACATCTGAGTTGCTTTATAAAAAAAACGAACCCTCTAGTCAGACTGCCACTAGTGTTAATTATAAAACACCAAGGACACAAGAAGTTCACAGTAATGCTGCATGGGAGCAGCCACACATATGCCAGCACTCTTTGGCTATCATTAACTATAATAGCTTTACTCTAGTTTATTGTTGGGGGGGTGGGGGGGTGTCGGCACGGCAGAAGCGGGCGCAGAGGCCGTAAAAACACAGGGATGCCATTAACTTAATGAAAATTCAATGAAGGCTTTTGGGATTTTATTGATGAACTACAGAACGTTTTAGGTGTTTGTTTATAGTTTCTTCGTCACACAAAGACAATTTTCATCTTGCTGACGTTTATAGATAAATAAATGGGGCGAAATTAAAATATGACAAACAGATAAAGCAATAAAACTGTGGCCACTTTACTGTGACGGACGATGTATGACTTATTGTCATCATCTCCGATGTGGAGAAACTCCGATGCTGCGTTCATGAAATCCAGATTTATATAAAACTGGCTGAAACATAGACTGCAAATCGTGAATCCAAGGAAAAAAAACCTTCAACAGTGTGCATTTCTGCGTTCAAATATACTTAAAACATTTTAAACATAGGAACATAATCAATATTCTACTTGCTGAGTAGCCTAATTATCAGGCTAAATCCTACAAACTGCTGAGAGGAATTGATCATTATTTCGTTCTTTCTTACCCCGGAAATAAGCTGTTTTAACATAATAAAAATGTAAAATAGGAAAATATAATAAAATGCCAATTAGGTAATGTTCTATTTAATAATAATAATAATAATAATAATAATAATAATAATAATAATAATAATAATAATAATAATAATAATAATAATAATAATTTTCGTTTTCTTGGAATTTTAGTTCCATGTTTTTATTTTTATTTTTAAAATAAGTCTCATCTGATCGTAGGATACTTACAGCTGTAATCTGGCAGCCGTGGCATCATGATCCCCGCGCGGATCCAGTGCTCCAGGGGCAGAGATCCAGTCGCCGCGGCCGCCTTCAGGTGCTCCGGGTAGCTCTGCGTCAGCTGCGTGAAACCCGTGTACGCGAACGCGTGGTGCTGTCCACCCAGACCTGATAAAGGGTACATGGGCGCATGGTAAATACCTGGAATCGCGCTTTGGGACAGTGTGGCGAGTCCTGGGTGAGGGAGATTCAGCAGACTCGGCTTGGGGATTATTCCAGTCGGAAGCTGAGCGGCCCGCGGGGAAGGAGTGTCGGCACGGCGGCAGGAGACTGGACTGCTCCCGGGACTGTCGTTGCTTAGACCCGGGGAGAGGTCTCGACTGCCCCGGCTGGTCTCATTTGCGAGCAGGGCGTCAATCCTAAAGTTTTTTGATTTTTCCATGGCGGCTGACAGGAGAAGTCTTGAAGTCTTGAGGAAACAAACTTATCAGACTCAAAGAGCGTACCTTGCAGACTGCGAAGTCTCTTCCTCCTTATTTACTTAGAAGAATTACTCTGGAAACTAGTATCACTAAATCAAACTTCACACTACTGTCTTTTACATCCCTCCACCGGTTTTCTTAAATTGCACCTCTACATGTCACTCTGCGACATTAACGTCCCTCTCAAACAGACAGATGTGCTGTGTTTCTCCATCAGCCTTTCCTCTCCACCACTGAAGGCCGCTGTGAGCTCGGATTGGATGAGGGCTTAGCTGCTCTGACGGGCCTCTAATCAGCTAATTACTCGCTCGTTTCTCCCCCCAGAAAGCCTTCAGAGTGAGGTAATGTCCAACCCTTGTCCCGCCTGCAAACACCTTCAACTGCATCAAAGCGCTGAAGTACATTAGAGGATTGGCCAATTGTATTTTCACTCTCGATCTGACAGTATACGGTTCTCGCCGCGGACTACAGCCACCTGTCATAAACAAAGAGTTATATCCAGCGCTCCGACTGTCCAAAAACATCCACAGCACCTCAGCATCAAATTCCTGCCTGCTTGTCAATATCAAAACCATTGGACAACTGTGGCTGGGTGATGTTCAGAAGACAGGCGCCCCGTGTTTAAATCTGAAATATGAATGGCTTGCTTCATTCTCAGACTAAGGGCATACAAATGCCATTAAAGTTTACGATCAAGAATTGCACACAAACCGTATAAAAGCGTAATGGCTTGGCAGAGGAGGCTATAAGTTAATTGTCCTTATGCTTAATGTGGACTAATGGCGTTTTAAGACACGAAAAAACAGAGACACCTCAGGTGAAGAGGAATCTCACATACGGCAAAAGAAACTAGGTAATAATAATAATTGGTAATAAGTGAATTAAACTAGTTGGATGGGGCTGCAAGCAGGCCGTTTCTTTAAAGTAACTAGATCAGGAGTATAAATCCTCTAAAGAATCTTTATGGGATTTTGCACGATTTTTGCAAATAAGTGTTTAAAAATTTTTTTAAATTTAATGTAATTTTGGATTCATGGAAAAAGAGTGAACGCACATTTGATCATACTGCATCGCGAAACAGTTAAAAAAACCAAACAAAAGAACGTAGCAATAACTGAAAAATAAATCACGATCATATGTAAATAAATTGAATGATTTATTTTATTTGTTTTGTTTTTGACTAGTTTATTTTCTTTTGGTGATATCTACACATCAGGTTTGAAATAAAGCCGAAGAGTTATAAATGCAATAAAAACCTTCGGCCATTACCTATTTATGACAGCACTCCACCATCAACATTTCTACAACACTTAAAAGTGTAAAGTTTTAAATCTACAGAAACACAAATAGAAGCCTATCTTTGCAGGCCATTGTTCATTTGACTCAAGCCTCGGATGTTATTAAATTGGAGGGATTTCGATCACTTGGTCTGTCACATGCTATATTTGATGGATGTCTGTGAAATACAGCCTATATGTTATATATTTTAGATCTTCATCAGTGGCCAAACACCTCCAGAAACGGCCGGCGCAACCTGGGGACACATATTTTACACACAGGCCCATAATAGAAGGTGCAGCGTTCAGCCCAAAACATCTATATTATCTGTGCAAATTGAAATCCATTGTGCTGATACAAATAAACACGTGTGGTTGACCTCCAGGAAATTGAAGCGGTCCAGCAGGTCCACCCACTTCTCTCTCTCTCTCTCTCTGCTTCATCTGTGTGGCTCTATGTCTCTCGGCCTCAGCTCTCTCTCGGGAAGATTACAGCCTGTCTCCGGAGCTGATATAGAGGTAATTTGCTCCAGGGAAATCAGCACATGCTTTTTGACTGTTTCTCTCAACCTCTCCCCCTCAGAAGCCTCGTTTCCTTGCTTTTATGATTTGAGGGCAATTTAAATAGCCAAGCCTCGGGTAGATCCGTCATCCGGGCCTGCAGATGGAGGTGCGCAAATTAAATTGAATCAGTGACTGAGACTGCGCTGGCGGTGTCACCTGCTTGGTTGTGTTTTTATTCTTGAAAGAAAAAGCTGCTACACTCTCAGGCCACTTGATTAGCTACACTTGGTATAATCAAGTGGCCTGTGAATGCTCACGTGCTCATGGTCCGCCTAAAAGCAAAATGAATAATCGTCATCAATAATTTTAATTTCACCCATACCTTCTGCAATCAATTTGTAATCACAGAAACCGGACAAAGGTTTTTTTTCAGCCTATTTTGATGTGTGCTTAGCCTGACTATAGTTTTTTTTTTTTTTTTTTTTTGCAGTAAGATGCCAACTTACACCAATTGCAGTAAATAGAGTTAAAAAAAAATAAAGGTCTAAACATGTGTGTGGTCTGGTCGGTGCGTTTCAATTAATGGGCCTCTGGGGTTCTTTTATGGACCCTTGTGTGTCCCCTTTACCAGGAACTGCACTACAACAAGACTTTTAGCTTCTACACTTCCTTACAAGTCCACGGGAGTGTAGTGAAGTTTGCTGGGTAGGTGTGGTGCTGAATTGGTGCCGTTTGGGTTAATTCTAGGCAGGAGAGGACGTACTCCTCATCAATTTCCCCTTAATCTCCTGTTCTCCTTCATCGCCACCTTTACTGTGTATATGCAAACACAGTAAACATCTCAATGGATCCAACCAGGGACGCGGCTGGCCTGTTACACTTCCCATCTCACAGGCTGTACCCTGGACCTCCCCATTAATAGACAAATGCCTATTGCTGCTTGGAGAGGGCATGAATGCAGTTCACTTTTTTCTTTATACCCTTTTAGACAGATGGTGAAAGCCACTAATTTAGCACTATATCTATTTGAATGTATCCTAAATGCCAAAGCAGGCACGACTCACGACACAGAAGTCACATTTAAATGTTAAACCTTTAAAGCACGTTAAGCCAGAATCAAAGATAAGTATTTGGGAAGCAAATTTGGGAAAAGAGATGGCATGAAACTAGGTGACAGCATTAAATCAAGGATCTGCTGGCTGCTCATGCTATGGACAGACTTCTTGTCAGATTAGTGACACTGCAGCCCGTTATGTTAAAACCGCTGAAGCAATTCATAAAAGAAGAATAGAGCTGGACATGTTTCCATATGTGCAGCTCCATTCGTAGCAAGGCCCACAGCTCTTGTCAGCAGTTTGGGGTATGGGGTTGAGGGTGCGAGAGACGGGTGTCTGGAGTAGCAGAGAAATGATGAAGAAGAAACTTGAAGATCTAAAGTATCCAGTTAAGTTCTTTTTTTACACATCTCTCTTCAATTAGGGATGAACCTTCCAAAGGTCAGGACCAGGCTCGGTGCAGCACAATGAAGCCAGTATGAATTACTGCGTTGGTGATGCTCACAGGTGGATATAAACATAAAACTGTAACACCAGTCTGTTTATCTCATCAGCTGAAGTCTCTGACTGCTGAAAGTTTGGAGAAACCGTTTAGTTTTAAACCTAATCGCATTCACTTTTTTCAGAATGTGCACAAGTTCAAGAGGACGAGCGCATGTTCTCACATGCACATGTCCTCTTGAACCTTTAGCAGAGCTCTCACAATGCAGTGCACTCCCCTTTCGCACCGTGAGAGGTAAGAAGTGGTTCAAAGAGGCCGCCAGCCCTCGACTACAAAGCCCGAGTTTATTGATGAGTTATGCATCAGTAAACGTAGCGGCTAACAGGAGTTTACTGAAACATCAAAGAGCTTATCAGCAATTACAGGCATATTTTTCAATCATTACCACAGCTCTGAGACAGCTTGCCCTGTCCTTAAACTAATCCTCTGTGTGCAGGCCCAGGCAGAGTTGCATTTGTTTCCACTGGGCCATTGATTCCCACTGATTTACTTACACTATTGATAAGATAATTCACACTGCTGATAGATGAGACAGAGGAAAGTTCAGAGGCTGATAAAAGCAACATCAGTGGATCTTCTACAGTTTTCCCGTCTGAACATATGGATCAAAACATATCAAATTCTCGCAGATCATTTGATTTACTGACTTTGATACGCTCCAGGAATGCTGATTCAGCATAGCTGAGCTCGTTTTTGAAAGTGTTGTGAGATGGCTTGATTGTGAGGGCACATTCCTGTATCTTCTCTTCCTGGGGACATGTTTTGACACAAAGCTTTCAGGGACACTGTCCACCAGCACCACCTTTCCCACAAGGTCGTGGCTGCAGCAGCTGAGTTGCAGCTGTGATAAATGATGTGGGTGCACAATGGGCTTTCTGTGGAGTGAAAATCAGCCCTCCATCCCCTTGGTAATTAGACTAATTCCCACAACGTTAAATGCACATGATAAATCAGGTTGCTTTCTGCCAGACCTTGAGACCAAAATTAATGTTGTCTCATTATGGAGATAAAGGTAATTTATTAATTTTACCTCTCATTTCAGTCTCTGTAGCCTGTCCCCATCATTTATTAACCAATATTGACCTCTGCCATATGACATCTCGCCCACTGGACATGAATCTCCTTCTGTCTGCCTTTGCTCCTTTGGCCCCTTCCCACTCCCATCTCTCCTGTCAGGTAACAGATAATGAAGTCATTTGCTGAGTCCAGAAGTCATGTGCTTATCCTCTAGTTTAGTTTGGTTTTAGGCATAATCCAAGTACTGTTGCATAAAAAAAAAAAATCAGCAAATAAATAAAAGGAAACTCTTCAGAAGGTAATCAAGAATAAAATTTTCCTCAATTTGGCGGTGCAACAAAATTCCTGTTGCCTCAAAAGAGCTCATATCATAATCCAACTGCTCAGTTTCTTGGTTATGGGCTGTCTTCATCTGCCTGTATCCTAGTGGTCCTTGGCGCACTCGGGGGTACCAACTTGGACTGGCAGAGTCTCCAGCAGACTCCGGGAAATTTAACCTCTGACCATGCAGTAAGAGGATGACACCCAATCCACATATAATATCACCAAAAACATTAGTCAATACTAAACCAAAACAAACAGTGGAAATGACAAAATCAGTAAAAACTGGTAAAAGAGAGAGCGAGAGCAAACAACTATGGCCAAGCCTACCAGTGAAAAAGCGTTTTTATTGTTGACTGTCATAAGAGCATGAACCTGTTCAAAGCTTCTGCTGTTACACATTATGAGTATAGCACTGAGTGCAATTCAGTATTTAAGTTATCTCTGTAAAAACAGTTCTGTTCTTTACATTTGTGCCTGCAACAATGCTTTGGCAAGAGGTTCGTGTCTACAAGCTTAGTTTTGTAGACTTCTAATTTTTATTTTCTGTATTGAGCTCACAAGATCTTTCTGTACAAGCACGTGTGAATTTGGAAGCTCACAGATTTTTGGAAGTTTGACTGGTGGTAATGACTTGCATACACTGTATAGCGTTAAAAAAAGAAAAGAACAAGAATCAAACTGGGCAAAGTTAAAAAGCATGAGCTCTCAACCCTGACACCGACCAAATCTGTGTCTTTAAAAATGCGAGTTAAAGTCATCTGTTTTGATTCATGACACTATGGCGCAGAGCTGTTTAGGAATGCAAATGTCTTTAATATTTGCTTCAGCCTTCTTGAGAACTTTGATGGACTTCATCTTATTGTAAATACATGCACTTTATAAATGTTGAAACTGTCAATTTCAAATATTGTCAGTCAAATCTAGGACCCACATGTAGTAGCACAGATGCTTTAACTGTTTTTAGAGCTCTCAATAATGCACTTGGAAGTCAAACAGGGTTATTGGAGGATATTACATAACCTTTTTGTTGGTTTGTTTGTTTGTTAGTATGTATGCATACAAGAATAACCCAATATGTTAATGCTATAAAGATTCAAAGAGATACGATGCACTGCAATACAGCCGACAGCTACTTTTTTCATTGCAAAGATCCTTTTTCTCCCCTTCAACTGGGTTTGTAGCACAAACCAAGTCGCTTCCAGGTTGTGCGGTGGGAACGCCACAACCACCACAAGACTCCAGAATACAAAGTAGCGAGTTGTAGTCGAATCATCCTCTCTACATCTGCCGATGTAGAGAGATTTGTAGAAAGATGTAAGATGGCTCTTCTCGGAATGAGTCACTAAAACACAGTGTTACTGTTTTTGAGCTTTTATTGTGAAATGTGTTTAAGGTCATGAGGTTAAATTTAAAATGCTGTTATTCTAATAGTGACACTGGATTTGACGTGTAATACAAAATTCAACATTTCATGTGTTTTAACTCTTTATAGAGCACTAAATGAAATACAATGAGTTACCACAGACTTAAAAATGCTTTAACTGTTGTTCTTCTTCACAGATTAGCAGATTTTATTGGCCTCGAGAAATAAACAGCTACATGTTGGTTGTTTTACTGTGACGTTCTTTGGCTTTCCTAATTATCGGACAATTGAAAATCTTAGATATTAACTGGCAACAAGAAATGTAAATGAGTAGTGCAGTGAGTTTAGTAAGAAAGAATAAAGATATGCGACGTGTTCAACAGATTGGGTTTACGTCTTTTGGTTCTTCCTGGTTAGATAACACCTTGCCAGCACTGGTGAATTGTTGTTGCTCTGGTATGTTCATTTGCCTGATCTGAAGACTTCCGTCGCATCTTTCATGTTTGCTCTTACCTCATTCATTTAGGCTTAATAAACATCTCTCGCCTAATAAAGCACAATGGACAGAGAACACGATACAGAGCAGGTTCAGAGTTTAAAATGGGGAATTCCAACCTTGCAATTCTTCAATGTGCCTCTCAGCTCACCTGTCTCTTTTTTTTTCCACATGGAAACAAACACTTCTTTTCAACAGTATCCAGTCCAGTGTGACTTTTATGGCCATTTAATGGGTCCGTCTATCTAACAGCCCCATGTTTTACGGTCATCTTACAAGGGCCCCTTTGTGAATAGATATGGGAGATAAGAGATAAATACACTTTATCAGCAACAACAAGACACCATTACTTTCACCCTGCTATCTCGCTGTGCCCCTCCATCATGCATTATCTGCTCACTTATGAGTATATTCAGAGTCATCAAGTGCTTTGAAGATCTCCGCCAGTTGGTTCTTTACTGTTCTCTTAAGTTCCTCCTCTTCACAGATACAGTTTTAGCTCTACAGCATGTTGTAAACTCATTGTCTTCCCCCCTCATTGTGAGCCTTACTTTTCTGTCTAAAATGGCATTTAAATTTTAACCTAATTGCCACTTTGGGGCTATGGCTTAATGGTCATGATAGCCCGCCTTCTAGGATGGTTTCCGCTGTGTGGAAATTGTCTGCTGCCATTAGCACTCAGGTAATTTCTTCTTATTGCCCAATTTACCTGCCAACACTAACCAAAGGTTATTGAGAGAAGGACAAACAAGCGGAGAAACACAGTAAAGGCAGGACACATGGTCCCTGCAAACAAAGTGGGGTCCATTTGAGATATAAATAGACTCAATTCAATTCAATTCAATTCAATTCAATTCAATTCAATTCAATTTAATTTAATTTAATTTAATTTAATTTAATTTAATTTAATTTAATTTAATTTAATTTAATTTAATTTAATTTAATTTAATTTAATTTAATTTAATTTAATTTAATTTAATTTAATTTAATTTAATTTAATTTAAAGTGAATAGAGAGGAGTGAGAAAATAGAGAAAAAAAACTTTGTGTTAAATAAACCTCCAGCAGAACTGGACTCATGAAGGCTGGTCATCCTAGACTGGTTGGGAGTCTGGGATGAAAAGAAGAGACAAACATTTTTATTTTTACAACATTACAAAGAGAAATGATCTGGAAAGGTTTTTTCTTTTAGGATGTGTGATTTAAAGGGAAATCCTGGTGAAAGATTACGCCAGTCCCGAGGGGGATACTGTGGGACCCATGGACAGTTTCATACGGGACCCAACTTTCAGTCCATTTGTATCTCAGATGGTCTCCACACACACAACTTGCAGCCTGAGTCTGGATCTTTGTCTGCTGTGGTCCAGTTAATAACCTCTCCACGAGCACTACTTTATAGATCACATTTGTGGCTAATGGTGACATGTCTGTGCACGTACGGGGTATGACATAGAAGTGGCGTAAATACTAACTAATGGTCATAACTGAACAGAAGACAAGCACCTTATCATAACTTGTCAGTACCTCAAGTGGTTGATTACTGAATTTCCAACTCCTCTCTTAGGTCAAGCTGAGCCACTCCCAACTGGCACACCTGGAACATTTCTCCAAACATAACACATCAGTGCACCCAAGAGCAAACACAGTATCACAAGCACTAACTGATAATCTCATAAGCATATTTGGTCAAAACTAAATGTCAATAAACATTCATTAATACCTTTGCAAATATAGTAGGTGCAAAAGTACTTAAAAAATAGTGAAGTAAGTAAAATTATGAAACAGAAGGGACACAAATATTTTTAATTTGTGTTTGCAGGATTTATGTCAAGAGTAAAACTCATAAAAGATGTTCTGAAACTTGCAGGTGAACTGTGGGAGAAGAGATAAATGCAGCAGAAAATATTTGGTTGGTGTCTTAGCAACAGGAAATAAAAAAAGCCACCTTATTTTGACCTTTGAACCAGACAAAACCTCTGGAAGTTAGATTGCTCAACAGCAAACGTGAACTGTGCTTCTTCAAACAAAAGTCAAAAGTTGCGGGGTGATTTCGAAGCATCTTTTTTCACATCAGTGGTTCAGACCAGACTGCGACGGATGTCTCTTTGAGAAAGTATCTCTATTCACTTGTCAAGGGTACAAAAAGG